>CM060952.1:140932236-141109736 GCA_030765055.1 Mantis religiosa | reverse complement strand
GTTATCCAGATAACTCACCCTGACCGAGATTCGAACTTGGAACCTCTTGATCGTGAGGCAGACACACTACCATCTACGCTACTGAAAGCACATTGACCATAGTAGCTCAATGGGTACGAGCGACAGAAGATCTGTGTTTCAAATCCCGGCCATGGCATTGAATTAAGAAGGATGTTTGCAGATAGACTCAAGCTTGTATCAGTTGTCAGAAAAACAAGATAAAGAACAATATTTACTTTCTTACTTTTAGTGACCATTATAGTGGCTAAATCGAGGTCATACCTATGGCTAATATAAACATATGGTTATGTCTTAGCTAAGACATAAGCTTATGGCTAAGTCTTAACCTATGGATAATATATGAAAGTGTAGAAGAAATTTTTACAAATGCTGGATTGCTAAATTTGGAATAGTAGTTTCAGTCATCACAGATCAAGGAAAGCAACTTGAATCTAAATTATTTAGAAGTATGGCAAAGCTTTGTGGAGCCAATGTTCAACATACCACTCCTTATCATCTACAATCAAACGGGAAAATGAAGCCATTACATCAAATATTTAAGTTATTGATAAGAGCTCACAACAGCCCTAAATATAAACAACTCTACCAACAGTGCCACTAAATTGCTGATGGTGTGATTTTAAAATTTTAAAATTTATTAGTTGGTTCATAGCACTATTTGTAGTCAGTTTTTCACACTACATCACTTAAATTTTAATTTTTTGAGGGACTAGCTTCAGGAATTGTTTCTTCCATTTTTAACCTTGAAGGTCTGTTGTCTGTTGTTGTTGCCTGCAGTCTTTTCTCTGGTGGTGGAACAATGAACTTCTTTATCAAATTAATTAGTAGTTCTGTGTGTTCCCATATTAAGATGTTTTCCCATGTTGTTATCATTATTTAATAATTTCAGAATTAGATCTAGGCTATGGCTTTCATTCCAAATGTGAAATGCTAATGACAGTTGGGCTTTCAAGATTGTAAAATGGAAGCAACTGCTGCCAAAATTAGTTTCTCAAATATTAAATATAGTTAAGTGACATAGTATGAAAAAACTAACTACATAACTTAATTAATAAATTTGGATATCACTATTACTAAATTGCTCCAACATCAGTTAATTACCTTCGTTAAGATTTATGATGTATAGTATGTAGTGTGCAATATATTTCCAATTAAAATTAATATAGGTAAGTATAGCAGAAGTTTATTTCATGAAAGGTATTTCTACAAAGGCTTATATTTTGCTTTAACTATCTGTTACCAGCTAGAACACTTGTATAAAATACGACAACGACGACGATGACGACGATGACGATGATGACGACGATGACGACGACGATGACGACGATGACGATGACGATGACGACGACGATGATGATGATGATTAAAGCCACACATTTTAGGACACTTTTTCTGTGCATGGCTTGGCCTTCGTTAAGGCAAGTACAGCCATAATAACTTCACTATTGCATCCAGCCAAGGAACTAGTTGGGGTGATACCTTGGCAATGTAGGTACACAAGGACAAATTATGTAATTCATCCTTTATCATATTAGGTAACTGAGACTCTGACACAATGTGGTGTTAAAAATTACAGTAATGGTGATGGTGGTGGCTGTGGTGGTAGTAGTATGTTGACATGTGTAATCAATCAAATTGCTGTTGTGTCATAATCATATATTTGTAATTATCTGACTAGTAGCTTATTTTCAAGCCCTTATAAACCATGTGCATTTCATAGCTCTAGATTGTGCAATCACTTCTGATACATCTTATATATATTCTAAATACATAATTAGATATTCTTTCTCATTTCATAGCTCTAGATTGTGCAATCACTTCTGATACATCTTATATATATTCTAAATACATAATTAGATATTCTTTCTCATTTGAAAGTGCATTTGCTAATTTATTTGTAGGCCATTGGATTCAAGCCATTTTGTTTAATATAGTTGCCTTGCATATAAAAAGGAAATACATACCATTCCATTTCTTGATACTGTTGCTGGAGAAGCATTATCAATATTATGTGGCTCAAAGATAATCTTACATGTTGGAGCCATAGATAAGCGATCACCATTTGCTAATGTTAATGTCTTGTTGTCATCCAACACTGAGTTAAGATTTTCAATCCAGATGCTATCAACTGGACCATCAAGAACAAGCCATACATGATCATCTGTTAAGATAAGATGAAAACTAGTGTTATTTGTGCCTATTTTTAAATACACCTTTATATTCATTTTGTTAGTTGTTTCAATATTTTAAGTTATTAAAAAGAATGCTATAATATTAGTGATATTTTAAGGTATATCTAATGAAGAGCTCAAGTCGGATGATACTCAGGGTTTATAAAAGTACTTGATATCATGCATCAATCAAGGAGTCAGGAAATCACAAGAAACAAGTTACAGGAAAATAGAAGAAACAAGCTGAAAATGACAACAGTCAACAAGATAGAACAAAGAGAGAAACTGAAGGTGGTTAAGGACACAAGGGTGCAACTAAGGTGCAACTAACACTCAAGCTGACAGGTGGAAAATGAAGCAAAGCTGCTTTGAAACCGGTCCCACGGAATTGTGAATAAGATAAGTAATAATGAAGTTGTGTTGCTATAGTGTTTAGTTATTTTTAATACTTAGTTTACTTCACTGTAAGCAGCTTCAGATTTTTACATCCCAAATATCCTCCCAATTAAAATAAGAAAGGATTACAAGGAGTAAGGATTAAAAAAGGAAAAATGTCCAAGCATTGACAAGGTATGCAATGAGTACCTCAGATTAGGAGAGGAAGTATTAACACTAACAATTACAGAATGGTACAAAATTGAATCGAGAATATATTGACACATTGCTTCACTCACACTGTTTATTCACAGGACATGTTTCAAGAGCTCTTGCTCCTATCCTCAGCTGATACTCGACTAGTGCAAGTTGTAGTGGTTTCTTCTTTCTCCGTATTGTCAATAGATGGCGTGATGTACTTGTCAAAGATGTCCGGTGGTGGAGTTTCAAAATTCATGACTCTATGACGATTTTTGTTAATGAAGATTTTTTCCCATACGGAAAGTTAACATTAAAAATGGTGAAACAGAAAAATCAGCAGTGGCTTTTCATTTTTTGAATACTAGACATGACATCAATTTGGAAACATCTCTAATAAAATACGTTAGTCACCCCATAGACCTTTCCGTATGGGAAAAAATCTTCATTAACAAAAATCGTCATAGAGTCATGAATTTTGAAACTCCACCACCGGACATCTTTGACAAGTACATCACGCCATCTATTGACAATACGGAGAAAGAAGAAACCACTACAACTTGCACTAGTCCAGTATCAGCTGAGGATAGGAGCAAGAGCTCTTGAAACATGTCCTGTGAATAAACAGTGTGAGTGAAGCAATGTGTCAATATATTCTCGATTCAATTTTGTACTAGTTTGTGCTTCACTGTCCCTACGCTTCTTTCAAGTTTATACTTTGAATTACAGAATGACTCAACATCATTTAGCAAGAGGAAGTACCAGAAGACTGGGGACAAAGTTTGATTATATTATTACACAAAAAAGAAACTAGGGATAAGATAAATAACTAGTGACAATTAGCCTGCCCTCAAACCACTACAAAATATCCATGAAGATGCTAAGTAAAAGGATAGAGAAAATGCTTGATGACAACCAAACAACAGAACAATCAGGATTCAGGTCTGGTTCTAGCACCATTGTCTTCATAGATTATAATAAAGTTTTTGATTCCGTGGAATATGAAAGTGTGTTACTGGCTTTAAAACAATAAGGGATTACCCATCAAACGCATAAGGTTCTTCTTTTTCTTTAACTGCCCTCTTATACCACTACAAGGTGTCAGGGCATTTTTGTTTCTTTTATCCCTTATGCCTGTGGGCAGTGGGTTGAGGAACAGAATCTCTGGATCAGTGAGAGAGAGAATTTGGAATGGGTGATCAACCCGATGCCTGGTATGAGATTGAGAGAAGTGGATGACAGAATCAGGGTAAGAAGAAAATGATAGCAAAGATGAAGATGGAGCAATTGGTGGAATGCTCGCGGGAGAAACCGGAGGACCTGGAGAAAAACTGCCACAGTTTTATGTTGTCCACCACAGATCTCATTTTGCTGTCACCCGGAATTGAACCCAGGCCGCTTTGGTGAGAGCCAAGTGGTGTAACTGCTCAGTCACAGCTTGGCGATACATATGGTTGTTAGGTAAAATATACCAAACCAGCTGAGCAAAGATAAGAACAGAAAGAGATGCTGAACGGTTTCAAATAAAAAGAGATATGAATCAATGAGACTCTCTATGCTAGACCATGGAGGAGACAATTAAGTTTGAGAAAATAACAAAGCATAAATATTTTAATGTAGAGAGAACATACTTTGCAATATGAGATTTTCTTACACATATTTGTGTTACAACCTTGAAAGATATTGAGCCTTTCTTTTTTTTTTTTTTAGTTATAGTGTTACATTTACACATAATGAATGTTTTTGTTTTACCTTTTTATGGATTAGGGGAATCTCAAAATATTGTCGCCCTGGCGGTAGCCTCGCGAAGCCGAAGCCGAAGCCGGTGGAGATTCGGAAAACTTCGGAACCAATCGTTACCGGTAGGGACAGACACTTGAATGTAGAGTTAGAAAAATAAACAGTTTTTGAGGTTCTAGCAATGTTGTAATGTTGAACAGTGTATTTCGAGCAGAATAAAGTATAGTTTTTGTGTTTCGTAACCTCGTTTTATCATTTCAGGAACTCACAAAGTCACAACTGGTGTCAGAAGTGGGATAACAACATCACCGAAGATTATGGCCATGGAATCGGTATTGGAAATGCTTTTGCAGAAGATGAACGAATTAACAGCGAAGTCGGAAGCGGCAAATAACAACCTGGCCGCAGAGTTGAAAGAAATAAAGACCGAATTGACCACAGAAATGAAGGCAGCGAACGACAGTCTGGCCACGGAAATGAAGGAGGCGAACGAGCTCCTCGCCGCCAAATTTGAGGAACAGTTGGCCGGCGTGAGGGATGACGTGACGGAGCTGGGCAAGCGGATGGGCCAAGTGGACGAGCACGTCGAGGACCTGGCGAACCGCTTCACTGACCTAGAGGAAAAGGCTGACAACAACGCCAAGTCCCTGAACGCCATGGTTGAAGACGTCGAAAACCTCGCGAACCGCGTAAACAACCTGGAGGGAAAGGCCGACAGCAGCGTCAAGTCCCTGAACGCCATGGTGGAGAACGTCGTCGGCAGGAAACTGAAGGATTTGAAGGCTGACGCACCAGGACGCGACACAACATCGGCGCGCGTCAAACCTCCGAAATATGACGGCACGTCAACATTCGAGGTCTTCCGCCGCCAGTTCGACACAGTGGCCAAGCACAACAGATGGTCACCGGAGGAGGACGCCACACAGTTAATAGCCAGCCTCCAGGGACGGGCCGCGGAAGTCCTAAACGCGGTGCAGACAACGGCGGCGCCCAAGGACATTTGGGAGGCCCTGGAGAATCGCTTCGGGAACCACCGCTTAGCCGCAGCGTACCGCAGCCAACTAAAGGCAAGGTCACAGCAGCCGGGGGAGACGCTGCAGGAGTTAGCCATAGCGATTGAGCAGCTAGCTAGCAAGGCCTTGGTTGACCTGCCACTGGAGTTCGTATCCCAGGAAGCCGCCTACAACTTTGTCGACGGGGTACGGGACACGCAGATTCGTCAGCGCCTAATGCTCGGCGATTATAAAACCATCCACGAGGCGCTAACAGCGGCATTAAGGATGGAGGCGGCCAAGGTAGCATCTATCCCGACGTCGAGAACGAGGAGTATCCGCTACGCCGGAGACAGAAGACCATCTGTGGGACGCCGGCGAACACCTAGTGGCCTGTGTTGGGGGTGTGGACAGCCCGGACACCTGCGGAGAGACTGCCCACACCAGGAAGAGCAGCCAGAAAACGAGTAAGGGCCGTTGTGGAGAGGGGTACGTCGGCGCCATTACCACCATCCCCTCGAGTGACACTGCGCGCCGTCAGCCGGCGTATGGATGACAGCCTCATCGCGGACGGTTGGGTAAGAGGAAAGCCGTGCCGCGTGCTGGTGGACACCGGGGCGGCCGTGACCATCATCAGACCTGACGTGGCGAAGGGTTTGCCGACGAGGAAACCGAGCCGACCATACCAGCTTGTCACGGCATCGGGCGACACCATGCCTGTGCAGAAGGAGGCCCTGCTGGAGCTGAACTTGGGACGGAGTGCCGTGCGTCTGTGGGTGTTCGTCGCGAAGGTGGCTGAGGAGGTGATTCTGGGACTGGATGCCCTCAGGAGCCACGAGGCGACGGTCGATGTCGGCAGGAAGGTCCTGAGGCTCAACGGAGAAGAGGTTATATTCCGTCAACCAGAAGAGCGCCTTGGAATTGGCAGGGTCGTCTTGAGCGAAGACGTGGTTGTCCCCGCGAGGAGCGAAGTGATAGTGAAGGCGCGACCGGAAGGCCAGACAGCAGGTGGGGTCCAGAGGCAGCAGGAGTACGACTTCACCTCGGAACATCGCAGAGGGAAGAGTCACGGTAACGCGGACGCTATGTCCCGAAGACCCTGTCCAGAAGAGTGCGGCCAATGCACACGAGTGGAGGGGAAGGAGCGTGCCGCAGCAGTTCGAGTATTCACGGCAGTGCCTGCGGATGGCTAGGATAGCGCAGGCCTGAGGAGGGAGCAGCTGGCGGACGCAGACTTGGGGCCACTCTTGAGGGATGTGGAGAACCTGGTGGACCACCTCCACGACATGCACGAGATGGCTCGCCAGAACATCCAGAAGGCGAGCGTCCGCATGAAAACCCGATACGACAGGCAAGCCAACAGCCAAGGGTTCCAGCAAGGTGACCTGGTCTGGTTGTACCGCCCGACCCGGACCAAGGGACGCTGCCCGAAGCTTCAGCAGCCATGGCAAGGACCGTACCGTGTGGTGAAGAGGATTGACGACGTGGTCTACCGCATCCAGAAGGTGCCCCGAGGAAAGATGTTGGTGGTATACCTGGATCGCCTGGCCCGCTACGAAGGTGCTGTTCGGGACGACCAGCCTTGAGGAGGGAGCAGTGTCGCCCTGGCGGTAGACTCGCGAAGCCGAAGCCGAAGCCGGTGGAGATTCGGTAAACTTCGGAACCAATCGTTACCGGTAGCGACAGACAGTTGAATGTAGAGTTGGAAAAATAAACAGTTTTTGAGGTTCTAGCAATGTTGTAATGTTGAACAGTGTATTTCGAGGAGAATAAATTTGGTTTGATATTCTGGGGTAACTCGGAGGAGAGTAAGTGATACAGAAGAGAGAGAGAGAGATCAAAACAATATGTGTCATCTATTTTACAACTCCATGTGAGGGTGTTTCAAAGGTTGAATATTATTACACTTCCTTATGAATATATCTTTATGCTAATATGTTTTCATATAAAAAATCAGGACCACTTTACACAGAATGTGGATATACATAGCATAAATACTAAACAAAGAAAGGACTTACACAAACCCAGTGCTAGATTGACCTGGTTTCAGAAAGGAGTACATTATGAATTTGTCAGAATATTCAATGCCCTTCATAAATACATAACATTACTATCTTCAGGAAAAATTAATAAGTATAAGTCAAATATAACTTTATGTCTCATTGTATCATAGAGCTTACTCATACGAAGCGTACATCTGCTTTTAAAAATTATCTATGTAGCAAGGCCTGTTACTCGGTACAGGAATTTCTTTTACAGAGTTTATTAGGACTTCAAGCATTATTATGAAATATCTTGTACATTTGTATCTATTAACATGTTTTTGCAATTTATTAATTATTTATTTATTTATTATCATATCAACTTAATATATTCAGGGTATGAATATTTTCTGTTGTAACATTGAATTTATAATAATTCAATAAAAATGTTATATAACAAACCAAAATAATTTAATTCAAATTATTAATACACAATTCTAATTATTTATTATTATTTATAATAATATTTATGTAATGATGATGATGATGATAATGATGATGACTTGTACTTCCATATCTTACAATCTCAATTAAAAATTTTACATTTCCAATCTAGGTATAAATTTGTCCACTGCTTCTATTGCGAGCTGATAGTGGTGTTGGCTCCCTGGCCGTTTACCTCTATCCTAGCCCTTATGCGACCTTTACCTAATGTTCTGATTGTGTCTTCCATTTCTCTACCTCTTATTTCCTCATCCTTCTCAACTATTTCTCTTTGACTTTGTCAGCAAATTTCCCCACCTCCCTTAATCTTTGCTCTCTTTTCAATGTAAGCATTTTTATTATTACTACGTAAGCCCCTTTATTATCCCAGTTCTTATCCTATACTAATTTCCTCCAGTTTTAAATTTCTTTACACTCCACTACATAATGTTCTAAACTTATTTTCTTTCCACATAGAATGCACTCTTTTGGTGAACCCCGTCTCAACATGGCTCCTGTCCTTAACCAAGCTAAACCCTCCCTCTCATACCTATCACATATGTCTATATATGTTTCCCTTCCCCATTCTGTCTTTATTTTCAGGTATACATATAGTGATTTCTTACTTATCAGATTTCCCTACATCACTTGTCTGTCAATGTCCTCTTAAAGTGTCCTCTGCTATAAAGGGAATGTAATGTATCTCATATTGGTTTATATATTTTTATCTCAAAAAACAAATTAGTCTATACAAGATATAATTATTTGTAACAAAACTTCACTTATCTTTAAGAAAATTGATGAAAATTTCAAAGAATTGTGTTAAAATTATTTTATAATTGTGTAATTGTGTCATTATTATTTTGATACAAATAATTACATTTTGTATAGTATTTGTTGCTTCAGTGTTGCTAGTTTCTATATTTATGCATTAAACAAATTGTTGTCACGTTTTCTTGGATTATATAACATGTTTGTGCACAACTCTTTTAAATCTAATTTCCTTTCCTTTTTTAATCTTGTATGTCAATTAGGCACTGTGTTCAGGTATATCTACTAGTGATGAGAAATTGAATAATATGGGTGTAGTGATAGCAGGTCATAAAATATATTTCTCTTTCAGTTGAATGTTACAGATGTTAAATGGTTGGTGGTGTGATAAAAAAAGGTATGTTTCAATGTATGGTGGTGGTTGTTAAAATGATTTGTGTTGATTTGGTAAGGTTGTTTTCTGTATGACGTGTTCAATGTCTCATAGGCTGCTTAGTAACAGGACTAATTAAACAAAACAATAGGTAAGAGGATAAAGAAATATGCTCTGTTATATTGGCAGAGCTTCAACCTGCAAATTACAACATTTCAATGGTGTGATTTTGAAAAGCTCCAAAATCAATTTTTTGAAGAAAATTAACATTTTCAAACTCTTAGTGTTTTACTTAACAAACTACTTTTTACCTTTCTTTAGCTTCAGTGTCTTTCGCCAGAGAGCAGAAAAGATGCCATCAGTCCAATCATTAGTAGCAACATCAAGTCTTCCAAACATCTGTGATGCTGTAATGGCTTTTGGATTCATTCTCATTTCTCTAGAAAGCAGAGAATAAAATTGAAGATAAAAGTATAAAGATACTTATAACCATAACAAATGTGTTTGATCTATATACCTGTGAAAATCACCACATGCTGTCATTGCTTTCATTAGTGTGTGGATGCATGTGGTTTTTCCTGCTCCAGATGGTCCAAGCGTCATTATGCCATGTCGCACCCTCTGAGTTTCATAGAGCTGAATAAAAGAAAAATGCACACTTAAAATTTAATATATTTAATATTTATGACTTGTTTGGTTTCCAAATTAGTCAAATGTCCTGAAGAATGGAATAAATGTACTACTACAAGCAATTATGTTCAAGGTTATATAACTCAAGATATATAACCCAGGACTTCAGATACTAAAGAATAAAAACCATTTTATATGCTGTAAAATAGAAAAAAAAATGTTTTCAAAAGAATAAACTAACTTTTGATGCCCTAAATAAAACAAGTGCTAGGTTGTGCATGATTGGAGGAATTTAGTAACAGTGGCATCAAAATTAATTGAAAAAACTGTTTAAAGTCAGCTTTCAACACTTCAGCATTTATATTTTATATTATTGAGGGACTAGTTTCGGAAGCCATTGTATCCATTTTCAACCCTTGTCCAACTACTGTCTGTTACTGCATTCTGCTGTCTTCTCTCTGGTAGTGAAACTATGAACTTCTTTGCCAAATTATTATCTACTGGCAGGGTTACAAAATTCATTACTTTGTCCTTATTTTTCTATATGAATATGTTTTTCCACGTTGTTGGTTTTAGTAATGGATTTGGGTCAATGTAATGGTTTTTGTTCCAAAAATAAAATGCTACTTGTTTCAATTTGATGTTTCTAAAGTGCTCTTTTCTCTTTCTGCCTGCAGTGCTGTATGTAGTAAAAGTGGGCATTAAACATTACACATTTATTTCATTAAAGTGCTCTTGGACTCTGGTGTTTAAGTTTCTTTTTGTATGACTTATGCAGACTTCCGAAACTAGTCCCTCAATAATATAAAAATGTAAGTGATGAAGTGTTAAAAACTCATTACAAATACTTTTTTCAATTAAGTGCTAGGTTGTTTAAATTAATGAGTGGGAAACTTTTTAAGTGAACTATCGAAAAGGAGAGGCTACATCAAAATATTTTTTTCAAATCAGGTTTGAAAAATTAATTACCATGGATGGCAATTGACACACATCTCTTCAGTTTTTCAAGCAAATGCCTTACTCTGGCGACAAAATGTCCAAACATGCTCTGAACCTATGACAGATAAATATTTCCTGTGAACCTCCAAGGCGATCTCAACTATTCAAAAGTAAATTAAATAATTTTGAAGCTTCATTAGAGATATCTGAATCAGAGAAGTTAAGCGTAACTCAGTTCATATAAGAGTAGTTCAATATTGCTGCACTGGCACAAAATACAGAAATGCAGTGGTATTCAGTTTCTTCAAATATGATCTAATTTTCCAATCTTAGCTTACCCATATCAAGCTTGCAAGAACACTAATCAATAGTATTATCACAAGTATTGTATCTGAAGAAAAAGTCATGTGCCCAGCATAAGCTAAACTGCCTGAACAAGAACCTGAGTGATGTTTGTTAAAACCTTGTTTAATAAACAATCAATAAAATGAAAAACATGTAGATATATTAACCAAATATATAGCATTAGAATAAGGAATAGTGAAACAGAGCTTGTTTGTGTGGTCAACTTTTCAGGAAGTTTCTGGCATGACGAAGGATAGATTATCCTGTCTAGCAAATAGGTTTCATGAAGGGCAAAAGTTAGTAAGGAAAGAAGAGGAGGGGACAGAATAGGAAAGGAGCATAAGGCCCTAATTAACGCCATAACCCTTTATTTGACACTCATGTAAAAAGTGAAGGAAAAAATATTTTGGGAGAGGGATACATGTAAATGAGGTCTCAATATTTGTAGATCAAATGTTAACATACATGTTATCCAATAACAAAGCATGCAGCACCCTCAACTGTTCACAATGCTATGGTAACCTTGCATAAGAGTGGCATCTGGTGGTAGAAACCATAACTGCTGAATTGAATAAAGGTCAGAGCTGGAAGAGAGAAGTTACTGCAGAGTCACAATGCCAGCAAATAGCAAGTTGGAGGCCTAGCTATTGCATAAAGCACATTAGAAGTATATGTTTCTTGTGAGCAACAGTGCCAAATAAAGGGTGAAGGATGATATAAAGAAATACAAATGCAGAGAGAGCCACTCTGGCAGAAGGAAGTCCTCAAGAGGTTATTTGTCTTCAGGTTTCACATGAATAAAATGTTCAAGAGATTCTGTGAAGAAAGAAAAGGTTTAGGACTCCTAAGGACAAAGCTCCTTATCAAGATACTATCATGTATTTTATAAACATTTCAAGCAATTAACTATATTTATATATAACTATTTATAACAATTATATTCATTAATTACATTAAACTGTAAAATTGTTGTTATTGTATTATGCTACTATATTTGTAATATGTTTTTGTATTCTAGTAAAGTTAAAAGTATCAATTAAAACAGTGCAATATAACAATACTTGAAAAATGTGTATTGTCCAACAATGCAGATATTAATAAAGAGCAAAGCAATTAAAAATATTTATTTCCAGAACAATTTTAAAATGCAACATGGAATTAAAAGAGACAAAATAGCTGATAGAAGCAATGAATTATATATGCACATATCAAGTTTTGAAAAACTGGAAAAATCAAACTTTTATGTACTGTAAAAAAATTGAATTTTAATATATTGTATTACAACAAACTATTCATTTCTATAAGATATAGAAATCATGTAAAATTAACCTTCTGAAACATATGTATCTAAATTTTCATTTTATGAGAAAAAAAAAAACATGTTGCATTTATCGAGTTTTGAAAAAAAAAATGCTCCTCAATTAGTCCTAATAGGCAGGGGAAACAAAAAGGAGAGAGCCAGTCACCTAGTAGCTGATGGTGAGCATGAATGCCCTCAAAAACATTTCATTGTGTTCTAATATTTAAAAGTAAACATGAGTTAAACAGTGTGACTACTTGAATACTTCAACAAATGAAGAATACTTCCCTGTTAATGTTGCCTCTGTTTTTAATATTTAACCAATAAAATGTATTTAAAAGGACTAAAATGTATTTCAGAGATTAATTACACCTGTAACATTCAGGCACAAACCATAGAGAAATTAATTCTGCTTCTCACGCTGACCCAGGTAGTGTAGAAATGTTCCAAGTATAAGGTGGCCTCACTGAATCTACTCTGCTCAGGTTAAAGTCTGAATGTTTCTGATCACATAGAGTGTATATGTATAAGAGACAAACCTGAATAAGTTTGAGCACCCATGGTGGATGATATACCAGTTTCATCTCCTCAACTTGCTTTTCAATGGCTGTCTCTAGTTCAGGATATGAAGTTTTCTCCAAAGTTTGATTTGGGAAAAGATCTGCCACCAATGACATGAAGAGTGGTTCATCTTCATCTGCAGCATACAAAAAAATTTAATAAGTAAATTATTTCAGTTCACATGCACAGATAATGTAAAGATTACGTAGAAAATGAAGCTAGCTACTACAGTGAAGCAATGAATATTATACAAATATAGCAATTTGTAACAAAAGCTTCACTTAACTTAAGAAAGTGATGTTAATTCTTCTTTCTAATTGACATAGATTTCACGAACTCTTGTTGCATCTTCACTCAAAGAAAACCACAGGAGAAAACAGATTTGTTGTTAAGGAAGTTACTTAACACCATTTTCTTCAGTTAAGTGAAGCTTTTGTTACAAATTGTTATATTTGTATAATGTAAAGATTATAAGGTGCATCTACTTTAAGTTATGTAGTTTGTTTTCAAATATATATAAATTAATGATCTCTAATTTATATCATAAATCATGCCATGACAAAGCCAAGAATAATCAGTATTAAGACAAATAAATCCTTTCATGGAAGTGTTGAAAACAGTGTTATTGTATAAATTAAATTTATTGGGAGTCGATTAATGACACTAAACAACACTTACTTTTAAATTTTCCCGGGAAAATTTAAAAGTAAGTGTTGTTTAGTGTCATTAATCGACTCCCAATAAATTTAATTAAGACAAATATTATAATGTTAATCATAAATGTATTTCAATTTTCAAGCTGCTGTTCATTCGCCATGGGTGCTATGCTGGAGTGTTCAAGCCTAGTGATGAGAAAGTTTATGAAAGCAACACTATGGGTAAATTAAGAAGACAATGAGGAATTAAAGCTAAACATCTTGCCACTGTGTTAAGTTGTCCAAACATTTTACTTGTCCAAAACTTTAGCTTGTATACTTCTAAATATTAATTAATGTGCTTAAAATGATATTCAGCTGGCATATTCATTGCTTTCTTACTGTTCACTGTATCACTGTATGAAATGTCATTGTAGTACATTTGCTGAGTTGATGAACTTTTATGACTTTGATTTTAAAACATAGGCATGACATTTGGTAGTGGAAAAAACGGTCCAACCTGTTTCAAAACAAGAACCACTCTAAGAAAATAGTAATTTGTGGCAATTATTAAATATTAACTTCCATTTTTGCTACTTTAAATCTTGTTTTACTATTATCCTTTATTTCAGCTTGCATTAAGGCTATAAATGACTTGTGTTTTTCCCAGTAAACCACTAGGAGTTCTCATATACAGATGAGACAACTTACAACACAGTAAGTTACCATTAAGTTAGTTGTCTCACCTGTATATGAGAACTCCTAGTGGTTTACTCGGAAAACACAAGTCTGTTGGAGAATGGCACAATGGTCATGTTAAGAGCAACCGGACAGAGACCAGAAAATCTGTGGTTCCAATGGCATTGAATTTTTCAGTCCGACTTACCTTCCCAAAACTGTAATTTTTGGATGCACAGGTGGAGCAGGAGGAAGGAACAACCATGGGGTGTCCTCTATCACTTGTGGTAACTAATTTGTTCATGGAGGACTTTAAAAACATGGCTATAGACATAAACTATCTGAAACCAGCTCTCTGGCTCAGATATGTGGACAACACATTTGTGTTCTGGCCGCATGACAGGGACACCATAGATGGTTTACCTTGAACATCTTAACAGCCTCCACCAAAACATACAATTTACTATGGAAATAGAAGACAATGGAAAACTTCCCTTTCTGGATGTTCTGGTACAACAAAATGTAGACACTCACATCATATATTGCGTTGTATACAGAAAACGTACACATACCAATCAATATTTGGATGTAACCTTTCATCATCCACCTGCTATGAAACAAGGAATAAGATCGCTGTTCCTGTCAGCCAGCCACATGTGCGAACCACATCTAATCAGAGAAGAAAGGAAACAACTAAATAGCATCCTGAAGGCAAATGGTTACTTCTACAGAGAAATACAAGTGCAAGAAAAAACAAACAGAATAAATCCACAGAAGGACTAAAGAGATGACCTGGGAATAAGAGACAAAAAATGGATCACCTTACCCTACATTAGAGGCATAACCTACCAGATCTCAGATGTCCTCAAAAGCCATGACATCAGTACACACTATAGATCAACCAGAAAGATCAGATCACTTCTCTGACCAGCTAAGGACAGCAGCAATCCACTCCTAAACCCAGGAGTATACAGAATCAGATACGACTGTGGAAATGCCTACATTGGTCAAACTGGCAGATCAATCATAGCATGCAGGAAAGAGCATATATGCAGCCCAAAACTAAACCAAGCTGATAAATCAGCAGAACATGTGATTTCAACCAGCCACCACATCGATTTTGACAATACAGAACTTCTAGCCACCTGTAGCAACTTTTCCCAGAGGTTGACATAGAGAAAGCATAGAAATGTTCAAGGAAAAAAAAATAACATCAACAGAGATAACGGAAAGTAACTCCACAGTACTCGGAAGACCTTGCTCATAAGCGCAGCTATTGGTCGGAGTCAGCCCATGAGAGACAAGGGGCTGACTCACAAGACCATCTAGAGTCTGACAGCTCACAAAAACTGTCTCTACCGTTTAATAGAACCAAATCAAGTCCAGAAGACCTAAAAAAACACAAGGGAATAAATAACGAGGGAAAAGGCTACAGAACTCACTTAGAAAGCCACCAGGAAACAGTGACACTGGTACCGACTCAAATAGGTGGACAGGCAGCCAACCAAGAAATAAGGGACGAAGCCACTAGAGAACCGTGGGTATATAAGTCTGAACAATATCGCAAAGATCTGACAATAGCCCAGAAGAAGCTCACAACAGGATGAGTTAAACATTGGCAAGTATGATCAAAATGACGTGGCCTTCACAGGATACTTAGCATGTAATTTTTTTTGTTCATGAGGCTTGAATCTTATAACTAAGTGTATAAGCTAATAAAGATGATGATGATGATGATGATGATGATGATCATCATCATCATCATCATCTTCATCGTCGTCATCATCATCGCCCGTCTCGGTAGCGTAGATGGTAGCATGTCTGCCTCACGTTCAAGAGGTCCCAAGTTCAATTCTCGGTCAGGGTGAGTTACCTGGATAAGGCTTTTTCCGGGGTTTTCCCTTATCCTGAAAGACGAATGTCGGGTAACTCTTAAGCTCTATGGACTCCGGGCTCATTTAAGCATCATTTCACCCATTCCATTCATCAACCGATATGACTTAACGTTGGAGGACGTAAATTACCAAAAAAAAAAAAAAAAAAAAATCATCATCATCATCGCCCTCCCCTACTATGATTACTCCATATTTGATAGAAAGGATCCTATATTGGTTCTAAATTCAGCTTAAAAAATTGGCCTAGAAACATCTATTTTCATCTCAGGCAGTTAAAATAACTTAATTTTTGTTGACCAGTCTGTGCAAGAAACTAATCATGGTCTAAACATGTTCTGAGAAATTTAAAAAGCCAGTGGTGTTTTATGCTATAAATTTACTGTATTTGTTTGAAATCACATATCTTTATCAATAAATTAATGAGCAAGTAATATATATCTGTGTGTACAAAACATTGTGTTCTTCATTTAATTATGACTACCAAGAATCCTTACTAATCATTTTATAGTGTAAATTCAAGTGAATTTTTTCATAAAAAAATGTATTTATTTGAAATTTTTTAGTAATAGTAACTTTGAATTATATTTCTCCTCTATTGTAAATGAGAATTATATGCCCATTATGTTTATGTCTTTCCTTTTACACTTGCAATATATACAAAATGTGTAATATCATGTGACAAAAAAGGCACTTTAGCTAGCTTTATGTCACAAAAATCGTTAGCTCAGTGCAAACTTACAATCATCATTTTAGTTAATTGATGCAAATTCATCATTTCTTCACACTAGCCATATATAGGCTAAGGTTTTTGATGGATAGAGTCAAATGAAAAATCCAATGCCATGGCCAGGATTTGAACCATGGATCTCCTGGTTTCTGTCCAGTTCAAATCCCGACCTTGGCATTGGATTTTTCATGTTGACTCTATCCATCAAAAACCTTAGCCCATATATGGCTAGTGTGAAGAAATGTTTAATTTCCATCAATTAACTAAAATAATAAGAGTTAAATGATGAAGCCTGGGACTCAAGTACTCAAGATAGTAAGTCGCCACAAATGAAGTACCTCGGATGCAAGAGCCCCTAGTTGTCTACCGGGAAAATATACGAGTCAAATGGAGAATTTAATGTCAGGACGGCACGATGACCATGGTAGGTCAATGGGTTAGAGCGACTGGACGGAAACCAGGAGATCCGTGGTTCAAATCCCAGCCATGGCATTGCATTTTTCATGTTACTCTATCCATTACAATCATCACCTTCCCTTTTCAACAACTACACAGCATAAAGGTATCTGTTTAATTTTCCTTTATGGTTGTTGCATACACTAACTTGCACTGCTAGTAATTTCTCCAAGGTATACACATTTCTTTCTACATTGCTTAGCCCATTGGCTCTAACACAACAACTCTGATATTCACTGGTTAATTGTCCTCAGCACTGCCTGCATAATCATCACTACGGAGCTCAAATTTACTGCACTCTCCTTTAGATCAATATAAAACTCTGGACTCTACTGCACTCATGACTTACTCTGAACTGAACTGTGAATTTGACTAAACTGTTACACTTTGTTCCACCTTTTATAGCATGTCAGTTGCAGAGAGAAGGTTCTAGAAATGGAATGCCTTTGATTTCCATAATTCAAATGGTCTGGAAGGTTTCGTGTGACTTATTCTTCCAGCTTCATGGTGTCATCTAGTAGATGTCCTTGAATGTTGTCTTTTTGTTTCTCTCACTCACATGAAAGGTGATGGAATGGTTTGACTCACATTTGATTTCTCCATAACAGAAATTCACCACCACCATCACCATTACAATGCTTACATAAAAAATTTCAAGTCGCTCAAGTAAACAAATAGCAACAAGAAACTGTGAAAATGAGATCAGAGTTCTGAAATCAGCTCAACTGAGGTTTATGTGTCAACAGTACTCTTATGGACTTAAAACAGATATGAAAATACTGAAAAATGGGAAAACTGATGCTAAACAGATAGTGTGGGGGTGATATAAGGAGTATAGGGGTGATAAAAGTTTAATGAATAATGGCAAGAGGAAGGTGCAAATCTATCTGCTGTCTCCATCCACTTCTCTTTGATAAATACCTTAGTTTCTGGCAGATTAAGTTCATCAGCTCAACAATATATGTAGTAAATTTTGTCAAAAGAAGAGAAATAATATAACTATGGCTTCTGAAATTTTAAAAGTGTAATTTCTGTAGCCATTAATTTATACCAATATGAAGCTTGTTCATAAGTAATAAAAATTTCTGCATGCATTTGTTAGATGGTAATGTGATTCAAAGTTACCTATTAACTTGGAGAGATTCATGTCTCGAAGTACTCGCATTACAATTGTACTCTCAGAGTCCTTTGAGTTTACCCTTTTGGCTGCACCAAGTGTTCGTAATACTGAGAGAATGTTTCGCAATCCGAAATCATAATGCACCTGGATATACAAATATAAGCAATAAATTAAAGTATCAAGCTTTATGAAACCTAATTTTGTAAGAAAAATATTATAGAGAAAATAAATTATTGGCTATCTTTACTTAAATACCCCACTATTCTATTTTAACAATATTCCAGAATCTAATGTTACTGATATAAATTTACCTTTTCAGTAAAAGAAAGGTTTTTCTTAGTATATTTTTGTAATTTAAGGTCCAAAATCTCCAAATTATTCTTTTCTTCCTATAAACAAAGCTGTTTTTTCATTGTTGCTTTTCCATTGACTGAGTAAAGTTTTTGCTTACCTGTTTAGTTAACTGTTCTTCACATAGCTTATACAATGTATAAAATTTGCGAGCTAATGTAATGTTTTCAAGGAAACCACAACTTGCAAGCTTCACTCTAATGATGATTTGACGATCAGGAACCATCATTGCTACTGTACGAAATTGTATTTTAAGGTTTTCTGGCAACTCTTTTCGTCCAGCATATCCTGGGTTCTGTAACATAATATAAATATTTAAATGCATAGCTAGTCAAATAATGTAATGAGTATTTTTTAACTTCAATGTTGCATTTAATTGCTCCCTAAATAATGAAGCTAAGCCCAGAGAGCAGAGAGATGAACACCTTGTGTTTATGATGAGACCTTTATTATCTGCAATATTCAAACTTAGTATTTCGGTTAATTGATGGAAATTAATCATTTCTTCACACTGGCCATATATAGACTAAGGTTTTCGATAGAGTTAACATGAAAAATTCAATACCATGGCCGGGATTTGAACCACCGATCTCCTGGTTTCCATCCAGTCGTTCTTAGCCATTGAGCTACCATGGCCAACGTGCCATCCTGATGTTAAATTCTCCAATTGACTATATATGTTTCATGGTGTATCTCGGATACGAGAGCCCCTAGTGGTTTATGGCCATGGCATTGAATTTTTCATGTTGACTCAATCTATCAAAAATCTTAGCTAGAATGAGGAAATTATTAATTTCCATCAATTAATTAAAATAATAAGAGTTAAATGATGAAGTACTTACAATAGTAAGTCGCCACAAACGGTGTATCTCGAATATAAGAGCCCCTAGCGGTTTACCGGGGAAATATATGAGTGAAATGGAGAATTTAATGTCAGAACGGCACGTTGGCTATGGTAGCTCAATGGATTAGAGCGACTGGACGGAAACCAGGGGATCCATGGTTCAAATTCTGGCCATGGCATTGAATTTTTCATGTTTGCTCAATCTATCTATCACATGATTCCTAGTTTTTGCAAAATTGTAAATGCTTAAACTACCATTATTATTCTAAACTTATTCATTAACTATTTTATGTATCTATGTCTGTTCAGATATGTGTTTATAGCTACTTGTTTAATAGTGTCGAGGAATCGTAATGGAAAGTGTTGCCCCATCTATGCTAGAAGAGGAAGCACTGGATTTCTTCATGCTACCACCAGAGAAAATAATTGTTATGTTATTATAATAGTTGGTTATTCTATAGTAATTGACTTGTGAAATGAAGTGTTTTGTCTTTGTTAATTTGGTATCTTGGTGTATTGAGAGAATAAAGGATTTAATACCAGAAATCATCTCATTTTAGTGTATTAATAATTCTGCATGCAACAATGGTAATATAAATATATTTCTATCTGTTGCAAACTTCATGCTGCTTTGTAAAAATAGTGCAAATGTTAGAATAAAAGCTGTCACATATACAATATAATATATTGTTAGTGTTGTCTAGAAATTTATTATTGTTTTGGTTTAACATATGTTAGCTAGGTCACATTTAAATCTAAGAGCATCATTAAGAATATACATAAATACTGACTCAGCCTTATATCTAGATGATGTATTAAGAACAGCTGGTTCCAGCTACATATCAGATGTTTCTGAACTTACAGCAAACACGTAGTCCCAAATTAACTTTAAAGAGAGTCGATTAATAATACTAAACAACACTTACTTTTAAATTTTTCCGGAACATGTTTCTGAGGCTTTGCCTCTATCATCATTTTTGTTCCGGAAAAATTTAAAGGTAAGTGTTGTTTAGTGTTATTAATCGACTCTCTTTAAAGTTAATTTATCATAACAACACTGTTTTCAACACTTCCAAGAAAGGAATTACGTAGTCCCAAACTTCACATAAATTATGCAAGTTATAAATCCAAGTAATTTTAGTTAGAATTCTTTGACATACTTTTATAACATTACAAGTTTGTGGTAGTAATAGGTTTATAACAAACGTAGGCTTTCACAGTCGGCATCTTGTTCAGTAGAAGATTCCGGGCTGTATGGTCGAGGTCCACTGGACTTCCTCAACTCTCTCCCAGATGTTTTGCTTGTTACTGCAGCAAGCATCATCAGTGGCGTAGAAAAATTTTCTTAGTAGCTATGAAGAGTACAAGGAGAACTTTTCTATGCCACTAATGATGCTTGCCTCAGTTGCAAGCGAAACATCTGGGAGAGAGATAAAGAAGCCCTGTGGATCACAGCCTTACAGCCCGGAATCTTCTACTGAACAGTAATAGATTTCTTTATTTTTATTTAACATCCTCCAGTATAATTATATTGAACAATGAATGAAATTAGAAAAATGATGCTTAAATAAGTCCAGAATACATAGAGCTCCTTGACATTTACCTTTCAGGATAAGAGAGAAAACTCCAGAAAAACCTTATAAGATAACTCAACCTGACCAATGTTTGAACTCAGAATCTCTTGAATGTGAGGCATACATGCTACACCCACAAACTCCCACACCAGAAGCGTGTAGCAGCACCAGCAGCAAACAAAGGGAATGTGTGTGCTGTGCATAAGAGAATAAGTATAGCTGAAAGGAGAATTGTTCTTGGCCATCGACATCATTCCACTTACTCATAGCTTGTATCTATCTCTACTTCTGTTTTGTATAAAGAAAACTTTGTAAATTAGATGAGTCACCAGTTTTCTAGGGTTTTGTCAGTTTATGTAAATGTTTGTGACAGATGACATATCCGCCCACCCACCCACTCTCCTATCTGCCTGTCTGTCCACACCTATGTACCTATCCATCTGCCTACATACCTACCTACATTAAATTTCTACAGCAGTTCTGTTTTATAAATGGTTAACAGAAAGTATCACTACAGTTTGCCACAGCAAAGTAAGTCTCCAGGAAATGAAGTGCAAGAGGGGTTAGACACTACGCTGTCTGGTTGTGTTTATGACAGTGAGGTCAGCTCACTTACAGGACATTCAAAAACTTCTGAAGCTTTCTAATTTTGTGAATAAATCTTCTTGGTTTTAGGACACATGCTTTTTTACGGTTCTACTCCTTGTGTAGCATGCGTTCTCTGTAACACACGTTCATTGTCTTTGTTGAACTGTGTGGTGGCCCATTCCTATCACGGACTTTCTTTGCGTTGGCATACAGTACCTCCCACCTCTCTCTGTATTTTACCTTCTGCTGCTTTTCTGACTATTATTATGATTATTACTATAGAACTCTTCTTGGCTTCAAAACTCCTCTCAAGATAGACACACAGATACCTATAAATTATGGCATTTATGAACGGTAAGCATTACAAATGGCCATTACTTACCATTGTGATAAATATTCCAAATTCTGAACACATATCTACTACATCACCATCTGTAAATACAAATTGTTTTTTCTTCTCTTTATGAGCACTTAGAATAACAGCCACCTGCTGGGCTGCTACAGATAGCACTGGTAGCTCAATTCTATTGAATTCATCAAAGCAACCCCAGGATCCAGATTGTGCCAAACCTGAAATAATCAATAATGTGTGACTGGAAGAATTTAGTAACAGTGACGTCAAAATTAATTGAAAAAACAATGACATTATTATAAAGGGGAAAAGTAGGATGGGGGAAGCTACATATGTAAATATTAATGGGCAGAGAGTACACTACCAATCAAAAGTTTCTGAACAGCCTGTTTTTCTACAATTAACACAAGTATAATATCAAACAAAGCCAATATTATATTATATATAGTAGAAATCCATGGAAACACAATTGAAATTTACTATGCCACCTTTTGTATGTCAATTATATGCATTTTGAAAATGTAGCATTTGTTGACTCTTAATGGAACACTCCTTCTAATGTTGTTTTGGATATCATAGTATGTCTGTGATTCCCTAGATGTAGTCACATGTCTGGGCCTATGAAAATTTACATCACTGTCAATCCCTCATTATGATTGTAAAGTTGGAGTTTGGTGTGCTGTTAACGCTAGATGCATAATCAGTCCAAAATACTATGAGCAGACTGTAAACGCAGAGAGGTACCGAAATGACATTTTGACCTTATTCTATCATGAACTGACAGAAGAAGAAGTAGTACTAGTAGAAGTATTTATTCAGCGCTTAATAATTACATTTTTATGGCTTTGTCAAGAAAAAACAAATAAAAATTACAAGATCGCATACAGTAAAATTCTATTCCTAACTAAAAGTGTACAACATACAATTATTTTCATGGTTAGAAACTATAAATTAATTACATTAACTATCATATTTTACATAATCATATTTCCAGGAACTCAGCAACTGTATAAAATGAATGAACTAATAGGAATAACCTAAGTTTTTTTTTTTTTTTTTTTTAATAATTTAGATCTTTTATGTTTTTAATATTTTATGTTTTTTTTTTTGTATGGCCCTCTCACTCCCCTTATCTAACAGTATGTGATTTTTACTTCTGGGGTAACTTAAAAGACAAAGTTTACGAGAAAATCCTCATACATTGGAATAGTTAAAACAAAATATTAGAAATGAAATCGGAAACATTACAGTGGTCCAATTTAATCATGTGAATCAGAATGTGTTCTCCAGATATAATGCTTGTTTAGCCGAGGGTAGACAACATTTCCAGCATCTTCTATAAGGTAAGAGTGGTGTACGTGCTGTTTGTGCAGATTGTTTGTAGGAGTCAAACAGGCTGTGGCACACTCAAATGCACATAGGTGAAATGCTGTGCACCTGGTAGGTTTTGTAAGAAGAACCCTGTATTTTATTGACTTTTGCATGATTTATGGTATAAGCTTCCATGTACTTAAAAGCTGAAAAATAAAACAATCCACAAATTTGAACATTCCAAGTGCAATAACAAATTTTAAATCTGTTATAAAGAGAAAGAATGTGCTAAATAAATTTTCAAAATACTCTCCTAAAGCATTTATTAAAACAAGCAAATACATTGGAATGTTTGCCATTTTATAGCATTCTGCAATGGTGAAAATATCCACCACATTTTTAAATAAAAATAAGCCATTATGGTAAAAGCTAATTTTAAAATATTTCTTTTCCTATAAAACATTTATTTTACAGCATTTACCTTTATATATCCGACCAAGGCCTCGGTAGTCCATCTGATCTGAGCAGTTGAACACAACCACATATTTTCCTAAGGTTTTTCCCATGTCTTTAACTGTTTCAGTTTTCCCAGTGCCTGCTGGGCCACAGGGAGAGCCTCCCATACTCATAGCTAGAGCCTGAGCTAAGGTAATATAGCATCTGTAAAATTCAAACCATTTAATTCCTTTGTTAAAAATCACAATTGTGTACTGAAATGTACAGACAACTTTAATTTTAAATGCACTAAATCACAAAAATTTAAACCAATTAAGCCACCACTTTAGATGTGTCTAATTAATTTTTTGGGGGGAAAGTGAATTAGATTTGAAGTGTTCAATGTCATGGCTGGGATTCAAATTAGGACTTCCTGCATTCTGTTGCAATAATCTTCCCAGCTAAGATACCATGACTTTGTCACCACCATACAGTGATCTCTCTTTTCAGAATCCTATATTACCTGGTAGGGCTTCAAGGCAAAATGTCATAGTTAGGATTAGTTTATGCAAGAAAACTCGGAATATTACATTATTTTTTATATTTTTATTGTACACAAGTAAAAAGAAAACTATTTAAATTTTTTTCAATATAATTTACATTTATATTCAGATATTTGTCATTCATACTGCTTCACAAGCTTTGAAATCTCCTCCGCATAGAGCAGGACTATAGCCAGCCTTTGATTCCCTCCTTGAGTTTCTCATCTATTTCAAACTGACTTGACTCAAACCAATTCTTTATGTTTGGGAACTGTGGTAGTCATTTGAAACTAAGCTATAGCTTTACACTTGATGATCAGAAACCTCTCTCTTAAGCTGGAGCTTTTGAATGCATGCAGCAGTATGTAGCCAAACTCTATTATGGAAGAAAACAAATCCAGAACTTAACACACCATGTTGTTCTGTGTTTGGTTAGTGTCTGACAGTAAACACCAGAATTCACTCTTTTATCTCATTCCATGAACTTCAGCAACAAGATATTTTGTTTATCACAAAAATTAGTTACCATGAGTTTCTTTATTGAAAATGTTTAAAGGTACCTTTTTGGTTTCATAGGGTAGTGCTTTGATCCCCCATGCATTGAGTGTTATTTTGTTTCAGTGTTCACATACTGAACTCATGCCTCATCTTTCATGTCAATCTATTCAGGGATGTTTTCACCTTCACTTTCCTAGCATTGAAGGAATGTCAGTATGCATCCTCATGACTTTTTACACTGTCAGAATTTTTGGCACCCATCTAGCCCAGAACTTACATAGCCTAAGCTTTGTGTCCCCATTTCATACAGAATAGCCCTAATTTTTGAGTTTGTACATTGGAAACAGTAGTTTTGTCTGACTACATCACCCATAGTGGCAACAAGATCATGGTTTACATCAATTGCATCTTGGAATCTATAACACCAGCATCAGACAGTATAATAAATGGCAGCTCCCACTTTTCTTTATGGAAAAATTGTACTACTAGTTGTACCTACTGATTATGTTGTTGTACATGTTTTAAAAGCCTACCTTGATGAAAGAAACTGGCAAACACAACAGTGAATCAACTACCATATATCTCTAAACAATAAGATTGGAGCTTCATTTCTGAATTGTTCTCGTATCTTAAATTTATAGATATTTAACATTACTATGTTCTTTGTAACATGTTATACAAAATGTAAACTTATTATTAAAAAAAGCACTGAAAAGTACCTTTACTTATTTTATTTCCGCATTTCAAAACTATAGAAATATGCAACAGTAAATATTGTAATTGAAAACCATTGTTCACATTGATGAACTGCAGTGTAAGCACTCCAGTATCCTTATCCATGCTCACCTGTCGGTGAGTGGAGTGATAACTAGCCTCTCAGTGCATCCTAAGTATTCATTCTGGTAGGTAAATGTTACATCTGTGATGGCAATGAGAGTTTTATCAATATCTTCTTTAAAATAAAAACGACACTGCTTCAGCCATTCAAAGTCATTAGCATGACGAATATTAAGCCTTACCTAAAACAAAAAGTATAAGAAAAGTATACCTAAGATATTTAATAAAGCTTATATTCTCAGTATATGTAATTAATTAAAATAAACAAATACAGCATTTTTGTCTTTGTTTCATATATTATTCTTTAACAGAGCTAAGATGAGTACTGCAGTAAAGTTTATTTCCACTTACATCCCTGAGCAGTACGCCATCCCTCAGAACTATAATATATTTATGGAAAAAAATAATAGCAGTTTCTAATCTCAAAAACTATTTGTAGTTGGTTTATTGATACTCGTCTCTTACTTGTTTATATTAATGAGAGACTAGTTTCAAAGGCATTCACCTCCATTTTCAATCTCTTTCCAAATGGCATCTGTTTTTGTCTGCTCTCTCATTAATATAACTAATCTCTCATTAATATAAACAAGTAAGTGACGAGTATCAATAAACCAACTACAAATAGTTTTTGAGATTAATTTTGACGTCACTGTTACTAAATTCCTCCATACACATATAGCAGTTTCTAAGTTTGTGATTAACCTCCCACAGCACTTGACATTGTCAACAACATATGACAATTGTGGTTTGCATCACAATGAATTTATACATTAAAATAAGACCCAAAGCTTTCCTGGCGACCAATATACTCAATTTCTTCTCGGGCTGCAAGTCAGGTGAACAGACGATTAGAAATCGACATTTCAGGAGTGTGCATCACTCCCATTATTAGGATATTTATAAAATGTTATAACCGCAAATGAAACACTGGATATAACACAAATATGAACAAAGACAAAACACTATTAAAATTCACATTACTGAACAAAAGACTGTTTTCAGTCAATTAAATGCCAGCTCAGAAGATGGCATGAGTATAGAAAATTAATTGGGTGAGAGAAACATAACTACTTAACTTGATTATCAAGCTGTATTGATCTTTGCTTCTTAAATTGACGGATTTCCATTTTTAAGGCTGGTTTCCAAGAGGAGCTGAACTGAAATCCAGCATCACGATTAAGCATGTTCCTTTCAGAGGAAATGAACAAAGCCTTCTTAATTCTCCGCTCCCAGTAACTGTTGCATATTGTCAAGATGGTCGTCTCCCGAAAATTGGCTCAATGGTCGTTATCAAAACAATGCTCTGCCAGCCCTGACTTCTCAGGTTGCATTAAACGAATGCTCCGTTCATGTTCGTTTATTCTGGTAGCGATGGTCCTTCCGATTTGTTTCTCGCCAAATACAACATCAGGACCATCCACAAGCCACCTCTGAAGATTAAACATCTGTTGAGACCGGTGAACTGGTCTTCCAAGTTCCGGGAGTGTACCACATTTTCTGTGAATGTGGAACACCGTATATAGGACAAACCGAAAGGACTATCGCTACCAGAATAAACAAACATGAACAGAACATCCGTTTAATGCAACCTGAGAAGTCTGGGCTGGCAGGGCATTGTTTTGATAACGACCATAGAGCCAATTTTTGGGAGACGACCATCTTGACAGTTGCAACAGTTACTGGGAGCAATTAAGGAGGCTTTGGCCATTTCCTTTGAAAGGAATACACTTAATCGTGATGCTGGATGGCAGTTCAGCTCCTCTTGGAAACCAGCCTTAAAAATGGAAATCCGTCAATTTAAGAAGCAAAGATCAATACAGCTTGATAATCAAGTTAAGTAGTTACGTTTCTTTGATCCAATTAATTTTCTATACTCACACCATCTCCTGGCCTGGCATTTAATTTACTGAAAACAGTCTTTTGTTCAGTAATGCAAATTATGATAGTGTTTTGTCTTTGTTTATATTTGTGATATATCCAGTGTTTCATTTGTGGTTATAACATTTAATAAATATCCTGATGATGGGAGTGATGCAGACTCCCGAAGCGTTGATTTCTAATTGTCTGTTCACCTGGCTTGCTGCCCAAAAAGAAACTGAGCAATTTATACACTGTGAGAAGGCTAAAGAAAATTACTCTAGTATCAGCTTATTGAGAGGTTCACTTCTTATGTTAAATTTTATCAAAAACATTAAATGCTACATTGTAATATTTAGTGTAAATTGTTAGATCAAGATTCAAGACATCTTACTGTATTACTGACACCTACACAGTGGTTAGTAATGGTATAATGAACAATTATGGTCTTCCACCAATAATGAGCAGGTCCCTTATGCAAGTGCATTTAGCTAGAAATTCTTTGTACACTTCTACATGATCTCAAATAAAGAACTAAATGAAAGCAGTCCAGTAACAATGATAAAATGAATAAAACATTGAATGCTGACAAAAAGTAATAGTTTCATGGTAGGTGATTGTTGAAAATTTGAACATTTTCTTTCAGAATTTTGATCCCTAGTTGGACTACTTTATCATATTTCATGTTTAATTACTGGTAGACATGTCTTATAACATGCACATACTAAGAGATGAAGTTGTAAATAAAATCACAATTTTTTCTTCCTCTAAAATTTTAGAGTATGTTCTGGTGACGTAACACCTGCCATACAGTATATCAGGGATATGAGCCCTATAATGCTTAATTTATTTATAGATGATGTATTAGAGAGATTCAAGGTGGCTAATAATCACATGCCAACAATTAAGAATAAACAAATCCAGGGCTGTTATATACAGATGATCTACTGGTAATTTCATATATAGTGATACAGTGAAATACCACAAAATATACAGTGAAATTGAAAAGTTGGGACTTAAAATTAATATTGATAAAACAAATATTGTTATTAATTTTTAGATGAGTCGTATTTATTACACATCTGCTTCACTTTCGTACCTATTTTGAGGACATGTTTCGCAAATCATTGTCCTCAAAATAGGTATGAAAGTAAAGCAGATGTGTAATAAATACGACTCATCTAAAAATTAATAATTTTTCGCTTCACTGTGGTGTTCCAATACAGTTAAATCTCGAAATATTGTTATATTTAAACAAAGTAACAAATTAAGAAAAGATGTTCAGTGGTTATTTAAATGTAATGAAAAAATCAAATCGTGAAATATTTTATTTATTTGGATATAAAACTTACTAGTACTGGAGGATGGGGGAAGCATAAAGAAATGGCTTGATGAAAAAGAAAATCAGTATTGAAAATGATTAGCAAATGTTTGTACAGAGCTCCAAAGATGAATGTGAAACAGAAGGGATCTATAAAGTTTTAGTGGAGTCAAGATGGCTGTGTGGTATAGAGATCTGGGGTGCAAGGAAGATTAGTTCAGCCTCTACTGCATTAATAAATGTAACTATTGATCATTGTTTATTGATAAAGCAGATTTATTATTAATACTTAAGTTTACAATGAGCTTAAATAGGGATTTCATTAATGATAAATATTTTTGAGTTTGATTTATGAGTCACTATGTTTACACTCAACTTCACTGTTGTATAATTGAAAGGTTTTCAAGATCATGCGATCTCATCCTCAGCTGTTTGGTGAGTTATAATCAAAAACATGACTCATAAATCAAACTCAAAAATGAAGAATACTTCACTGTTAATAATGCTTCTGCTTTTAATATTAATGATAAATGTGTTCATTATACTTACCAAGATATCAAATATATCCCTTTGATGCACATGAATTGTAATGAAAGTTTCAAATTTTGTACGTTCCATCTTTGTAAGATCTCTTGTAGTTTGATCAATAAGTGTATTTAGCAGCTCCAGAAACTTATTATTGGTCTCTGACATAATCTTTTTATCTGCTCGAGCCTGCATTAATGCTGCTTCTCCATCACGGGTCCATATCATTTGTAAGCCAAGGATGCCTACCTGCAATTAATGTAAGAAATTGGTTGTAATTTCTGTTCTAAAGTAGATTGAAATATTTCCTCAGTTAGATAGTAAAATAAACCTGTAAAGATATCCTAAGGTTATGGTATACAAATAATAATCAGGGTAAAAAAAATTATCTACATAACATATATAAAAATATACTTCAGTAGCATTACACCATTATACTAAGCTATAACCCCCATTGATTTTCTGTTCCATGGTGAACAAATGACTGCCAGAATGCTATTTGTGCTCATAGGCATCCTCTAAGGGCTTTCTAGAGACACCCTATACTGGATAACTGGATTGAGTTTTAAAAAAAAAGCATGCCAAGTCTAGACAGGTAATTAAGGATAGCAAAAGGACATCATGGAACAATTTTGTATCATCTTTTACAGTGCTCTATGTTGTATGGGTTAAACTACAGTGCTGGACGTAAAATCGATACACATGCCAATCAATGATGTGAAAACTGCTGCAGGAGCTCTTGTTGGTCCGTTTGATGTGGCTAACATATTTGGCAGTTCTTAGGCTCAAGTGTCTAGCTCAGATAACTTACACCTGAGTTCTTCTCAATTAAGACTCAGATAGAATCTCAAAGTTCCTTCTTTTGTTCTAGAAACCTTGAAGATCACAATTGTCTTTTCAGCATGGCAGCGTTAGAACATGCTCTTTCAATTTCCTGAATATCAGCAATAGGACAGGACAGTACCTATGTTCAAATGTTACTACAGATCTCTCCTGAAAGCAAAGCATTCCTATTTGAGGTCTATAATCGTGTTTGGATTGATGTTACTTTTCCTAAAAAGTTGCAGGAGGCCACCATCATTAACTATTTTGAAACCTTGAAAGGACTGTCAAATGCCCTCCAGTTGCCATCCTATTTCCTCCACCAATTGTGTCTGGAAGCTGATGGAATGCATGATTAATGGACAATTAGTGTGTGACTGAAAACATACAACCTTCTTTCCAACATCTAAAGAGCTTTTTGATGATGCGGCTCAACACTTATTCAACACCCTGACTTTTAAGATATATGACAGCTATTAAGCAAAGGATGTGGAGGGTAGGATGGGAAGATCATTACCATGGAAGTATAAACAAAGTTTGCCACATTGGTTACACTGGTTAACGGCCTATTCCTCAGGTCAGTTTTCACTAAAGTATGTTTAAGTGTTCAGTTGCTATTATTGTGTGTTGTTAGCCTACTTTGTTAAAACAATATTAAAATGTTGTTATGGAAGCAAGATATGGTGGCACTATGATTAGAGATAGACTAAAGATTCAAGAAAAAGATCAGCTTACGGTTGGGGTGTTACATTGGACACTGAAGCTAGAGAATTTGCCTATTCTGTTAGGGAGTTCTTTGAGCAGAAAGAGGACAAGTTGCTCCTTCATAATGAATCACTTATTCCTTTCAACCAAGTAAGAAAAGGACTGTGTGTACCCTTAAAACAAGTGAGGTGATTGTTTCTAGAGTCTCTTAAGAGAAGCAGACAGGTCCATCACGAATTGTAACTTCTAGAAAACAAAGACCAAGGCATCTCCAGGGACACAACTGGATAATTTTCAATTAGATGCCATAAGGAGACACATCTATGACTATTACACTTGAAAGGAGCATCCCATCACATGTAATATTCTTCCTTCTCTTAAAGAGCAGAATTTAGTTCTCTGAATAAAGTCCTCCATGATCTGGAGAGAAGTAACGGGGAGGGAGGGAGATTAAACAATATAATAGGTATTCAGAACCACACCCATTAAGTTGGTCTGGGTGGCTCCATCTGGCTTACTGATTCCAAGGTAGCGGATTCAAACCTGGATCAGACCAATGATTTTTAAATGTGTAATTTATTTTCAGTTTTTGATCCCTCTTCAAATATTATAAACCTTTCAATAAACTGATTATGAACTTTTATTGGACTTTTATTACTTCATACATCTTTATGACAGCACCATGTCATTGAGTTTACTGTATGTAAAAGAACTCCTGTGGCATAAAATACTGGCACACCGCTGATACTGATATTATCATAGCAATTGATAGATTCATAAATAATTCTTTAAAAAAAAACTCACACCTGTAACCGAGATTTAACTGTATTGGAACACCACAGTGAAGCGAAAAATTATTAAATTTTAGATGAGTCGTATTTTTTACACATCTGCTTCACTTTCATACCTATTTTGAGGACATGTTTCGCAAATCATCGTTTGCATCTACGGCTCTTATGCGACTCTAACTTTCGCGTGTTCCTCTTGACTTAACGTCACTTCAATATATCGAGATTTAACTGTATTGGAACACCACAGTGAAGCGAAAAATTATTAAATTTTAGATGAGTCGTATTTTTTACACATCTGCTTCACTTTCGTACCTATTTTGAGGACATGTTTTGCAAATGATGATTTGCGAAACATGTCCTCAAAATAGGTACGAAAGTGAGGCAGATGTGTAAAAAATACGACTCATCTAAAACTTAATAATCACACCTGTAAGATGCTACAACGCAGTGTATGTGTATTGAGAACAACTTATTTTTGTTAAGGTAGGCTAATACAAGTTAAATATGCATGTTTTCACTGAGGTGAGATAAATTAGAATGCTTGTTTATATGTTTTGAGTATTGACAGGGTAAAGAGGAGGATATGCAAACCTTGCTATCTGCTTCTTGGCAACATTATAGCTGCCCACGTGGAGAAACAGATGACCTTCACATGTCTTCTTTAAAAATCAGACAATAGACCACCTAGTGATGATGTCAAAAAAGATAATTAACAGTCTCAGGAAGAACTATCAAGCCACTGGGATATTTTGTGAACTTGGGAAAGCTTATGATACGTGTTGCAGTGAACCTCAGACATGGGTCATCTCAGTGTTTCCGAAGCCTTTTATTCAAGAGAATGCAGTTCCGCAGTTATCTGTACTAACAAGGGAACTATCACTATGCTCATACCTGCATTTGCTTGAGAGTATGATGGCATAATCTCTGTTCTATGTAGGACCTGTGAACCAAAAATCTGCTGCGGAATAGAACCACAACACCCAAATATGAAGACTGAAAAGTGCCGCATGCAACTACTTGCAAGTAGCTGTTGGGTATCCCTCATGAGCTCTGTGCCGATGCATCTTATGTATGCTTGTGTAGACCTCTAGTCACAGGAGTAAACAATCCCTCCTCTACAAAGATGTGTTATTATGCGTGTATGTTCCTATACATTCTGGACTCATTTTGGGGTACTTTTAGCTATACTTCGCACCCGATTTTTGTCACACAAGGCTCACATAGAGCAGAGATGAAGTCATCAACCTTTCAAGCGAATACAGGTATGAGTATAGTTCCCTTGTAAGAGTTACACAGTTTGCTATTGTTATGAATTTGTTCAAAATGGTTCCTCTGGAGTTTTGACATGCTTTCTCATATACGACTTTGCTATCTATTGTACTTCTCAGGGTACACAATTTTTACAAAAAGAAATGTGTAGTATTTAATATCCACTTTTACTACTTGCAGCAAGATGGTTACACTGATGATACATGAGATGGAGATGGAACACCGGTGGAATGAGATGGCAGGGGAAACCAGAGGTCCCTGGGAAAACCCGCTTTAGCACCATGTTGTTCACCACAAATCTCATTTTGCGGTCACCTATGAGATTGAACCCGGCTACCTTGGTGAGATCTGAGCACTCAGCCACGGCATGGCTCACAATTAAATTTTAAAGCTCCATCTATGCAATGTTTAGACAATTTTCAAGATTGGAGTTCTAAAAACGGGTTTCCTTTTGCATCTGAGAAAACAATCTGCATTCACTACTGGCGACATCAGAGTAAATTGCCACCTTTGCTCTGACTGGATCAGGATGCAGATGAGATCCAGTTCCTGCGATTGAAATACAAGGTTTATGGTTATCACTTATAGAACAGATGAAAACAGGATGTCACCCATTCTCTAAAGACCTTCCAGTTACTAAGTGGCAAATCATGGGAAGGCGGATTGCTTAGTTTTGCTGCGACTGTATCACACTCTGATGGGAACCAAATTATACTATAGTTTATCATTCTTTCTTCAGCACGTCGGTCTGTGCTGAAAACATTAAGACACAGTCCATAATTGTGGCATCTGTATAGCTATTGGAGCTTTTCCAAATGGCCCAGTTACAAGCTTCTATGCCAAATCTGTAGAACCTTTTTGCAGTTCTGGCATGATATTTTATTAGAAAATGACAGTTGTGTTCTCAATTGCATGCCTACGCATCTAACATCTGCACCTATCCTCAGCACCTTAATGGGTGTGTGTTAGAGAAACACTGTACTTAATCTAAAGCCGCTAGGTTTTCAATTCTGGGACATTCATAGAAAGCATACTATCCAAATGCTTAGCATGTTTCCTATGGATGAGAGAGTGGACTCCCTTGGTTGCATGCAATATTCCATGTAGATCTGGGTATGACATCTGGGCATGTTAACAAAGCATATTAATGGACATGTTGCAGAGTGATTTTATTCCACAACTTTACGCAACAGGGATACCAATGGAGACACAGTGGTTCATGCAAGAAGGAGCTCTCTCTCATACAGCAGACATTATTCTAGATTTCCTGTACTAATATTTCGGGCTCTACATGATGTCCCATCAATATCCAGAAGTATCCAGGGAGGTTCAGTATAGTCGTCTTTTAGAGTGAATGTATTTTAGTTATATTTTATCTAATTTTTAGAACGATTAGGTTTTTAATGGCGCTGATGTCCACACAGTTGAAGAACATATGCAACAAACATCACAATATAATGCAGCTTCAACAGCTATCACAATATTTTTAAAGGGAATAACTGAAGACTTGGGTCCTTAAAATGGATTATTCTCGAAGAGGTGGTACGTTAAAAAGATGGACATATTGTACATGTACTGCATCTGAGCATACACATTCTGATGTTTAATGTAAAAATGAAATTTTTGGTTTATACTAAAGGTCACATAAACAATTTTAAATGTATGGTATTTTGTGGCCATCCTATGGTTGAAAAGTGGATACAGTTACAACAATTTCAGCCAATAAATTTAAGTGTTCCTCAAACAAATGTTGCCAAAAGAGGACGGGGGGGGAACAAATCTTGCCAATTACGTCAATTGTATGTTACATATACCTGTGCTGGCATCTTCTCCAGAAAACTAAGAACATTAAAGTTCATATCATTTATCATGGAAAAAGCAGTCCTTATAATGGCATGTAATGACTGCTGTGCTGTTTGAAGTAGAGAAGTAAGCCATGTTTCCACACTACCTTCAGCTCTTACTGGCCTCTCAAGCTGCAAGGGAAGAAGAAATTTTAAATTCTGTCCATGGAAGGAGACATTAAGTGTTCTATATTCAGTTCTGCAGATTATTTAAAACTAGCTTAGTAAATAATTTACAGCTAGTGAGCTCAAAATATAGAAATACATGCAAAATTGAGTTTGCTTCATTATGTTATGTATAAGTATGTGTACTCAAATATTTTAAATTCCTTACCTGTATCACCTCTCCTTCAGAAGAAATTATGGCAGTCATTTTATTATATTCTACATCATGGAACCTCACAAAACGTGTATTGTCAAAAATAGACAGCAAATGGTTCTGTATAGTATGTGAATCTGATGCCTGACCCAATATTTCCAATAATGCTGGGTCTGATACAAAAAAGAAACGTGGGAACATCATCCTTTTCTTTTCCAGATACCTAAAAAGATACATGTATATTATAAACCTATGTTATTAATATTATGTTTCACTTTTCTTTTCTCTCTCAGTATAACCTTAGAGGATTCCCTCTCATATATATTCTTTTCTCTCTCTCCTTTTCACTCTCTCTCTCATATTCACACACAAATGTACTCATATAAAGATAGGGAATGACCATCTCAGGGCTGGTGTGAAGTGAGAGAGAGGACGAAAACAGTTAGTTGTATCACTGCCCAATTGCTCAGTTGTGCCACTAATCTTAAACTCTAGATACTTTCAGGAGAAGTTTTTGTTGTGAAACTGGTGACAAATTAAGTGCCACCTCAGATGGGACTCTCAGTGGTTTTCAACTATGATGGGAGCAAATGTTCCCGAAGCAATTTGAGCTTTTATAAAACTAAGATAAGATAAGTTGCTTTATTATCACATACGCTTACAAATAGTGAGTAAAAGTTCAGTAAACAGGTGACTCGTCAATAGTAGATAATTTAAAATTTTAAAATTTTTAAAAATGTATTCTAAGTGAGGTGATGTAAACATTAAGCAGTGACATTAAAAGTGTGATTAGCCTGACTGTACAAAAGAGTCCAATTCCTATTGAATAAGATTCATGTTTATAAACAGAGGTATTCAAGGTGTTGGCTGTAGCTAATTTGTTTACATTGATGACTCACTAACCTTTTAGGTCGGGCCTCAGTTTTATCCTGGATTTTTTTTTTTTTTTTTTTGTTGTTGTAATTTTCATCCTCCAACGTTAAGTCATATCGGACGGTGAATGAATTGAGTGAAATGATGCTCAAATGAGTCCAGGGTCTATGGAGCTTAGAGTTACCCGACATTCGTCTTGAAGGATAAGGGAAAACCCTGGAAAAACCTTATCCAGGTAACTCACCCTGACCGAGATTCGAACTTGGGACCTCTTGAAAGATCAATGTTGGGTAACTCCAAGCTTATGGACCCTGGGCTCACTTGAGATCATTTCATTCATCGTCCGATATTACATAATGTTGGAAGTTATAACTCTTTTAAAAAAGACACAAACCCACTGCTCTTTGGTGGGGGTGGTAAAAACAATTCAAATTTTGATTGGTTGGGAATAAAATGGTGAGGCTAATCAGCTCTTGACTAGATTAAATTTAGAGCTCAGCTATTGTAGCTGTACAGAGTGTTTTTGGTGTTAATTTGTGCACCTTTAAGCCATACACGGAACCTGAAATTGCCTAATTTGGCATTTTCTGGGGTCATAATCCTCAAGAAACTTAATCACGATGCTTTGATGTGTTACTTTTGTGTTACTTTGGAATTTTGCTGCCAGGCATCTAATTTCATCCTCCACGTATGGATAAAATGAAACCTCCTGAAGTAGTCTCACGGGGAAGAATGGTCCAACAGAATACATGCCCACCTCAATAGCATAGATGGTAGCGTGTCTGCCTCAAGTTCAAGAGGTCCCGAGTTCGAATCTCAGTCAGGGTGAGTTATCTGGGAAAGGTTTTTCCAAGGTTTTCCCTTATCCTGGAATATGAATGTCAGCTAACTCTAAGCTCTACAGATCCTGGGCTCATTTGAGCATCATTTCACCCATTTCATTCATTGTTCTATATGACTTAATGTCTAAGCAGAGTCTATGTATTCTGCTAGCTGTCGTAGTTAGATGTCTTCGGCCGTGCCTCACTTCTCAGAGGCATATAGCAGAAGTAGGACTATGATCACTTGGAAGAGGTGCAATTTAGAAGAATAGACATCGGACAATGAGAATGCAGCAGAGCGTACAGTGAGCTAATTGGCACCTGGACTGTGCTGAGAACCTTCTGAGGTGCTTGTGAAAACTTAGAATACTGTCCAACAATCCAGCTTTACTCCTAGATATTGGATGGAGGATCTCCACTCAACTTACTTCACACTGCCTTTTATACCTGCCAGTTACCTAAATATTCTTAAATCAAAGGAATGGAAAATGATCAAAATTGAATCTTGATTTCTTGAAATCAAATGGTCTGAGAACTTACAAAAAGGTACATATGTTTCCTTAAATGTTTCATTTTTTGTTCCTTTCATTCAGCACACAAAAAAGGTGGTGGAATGGGGTTACTCACACTCATTCCCTTTACAATAATTGAATTTTTAATTTGAATTTTTTTATACAACTTGCTATTTTCAATATTTTATCTACAATACATACATATTCCTTAATCTAGCTGTATAAATTATGGTGCCATTTCCCTTATTAACCTTGCTAGCTCAGCCTGCTTGGCTCCCAGGCCTTTTAGCCATGCTGAGTAGCATAATCACCCTTCTATCTTCTATTCTCACTTGCTGTTTCCCCTTATTCCATCATATTTTCTTTCCCACTCTTTACTTTTCTCATCCATTTCTCTTTAGCTTTCCAAAACATGTTCCCTATATTTCTATTTTCATTTTTCCCCATAACAAGAGATATATATATAAAACTTTAAAACGTTTTAAATGGGAACTAAAAGGTTTTTGCATAACATCATGTTTGTATTTACTTGATGAATTTCTGCTAAGTACCTAATCAGTAACAAAATTTGTGCAATTTAAAAATATAAATATTATTTTACATTTTTAAAATTACATAGTTGATATAAACCACACATCCAACAAACATATAGAAGTATAAAGTATGTACGTATTACTAAAGGACAACAAGCAGACAAATAGATAAGTAAATAAGCAAATAGATATCAATAATTATACATACCCACTAAGAGATTTCTGACACAGTTCAAGTTGTTCTTGAAGATGAGGAAGGAGCTGCTTGAGCAGGTCATCTCCAACACAACATGCCACAACTCCTGGTGTTTCATGAGCGCGTTGCATTATTTTTTGCCAAGATTTGTCAATTTTGCTGAATCTTTAAGGGAGGAAAATATTTATTTAATATCAATATAATGCAATCAATTCAATATTATTCTATGTTAGTTGAAATATCAAAATTTATATAATTATGTTCAATAAGTGGGATATAACCAAGCTATTCTTCAGAGAAAGAAGTACAGCAAGGAACTAAAAGAATATGAAATGTACATTTAACTATTCTTGTGATACTTCAATTCTTCTCTTTCTCTTGGTTTCCTTGTTTTCTTTTGCTATCTTTTTTCTATTTGATTCTAAGATCAGGCTGTTAATTCTATTTTATGGATGGTGTTCCCTATTGCAGATTAACTATAGTAGTAGTAGTAGTAGTTTTATTCATCCGTTAAGTCAATACAATGACATTGGATACGTCAATACAAATATTTAGAACAATACAAACAATACAAGTATAAAAACAAAAAAAAAAAAAAAAAAAAGTTGCATCATGTGCAATTAACAAGATCTAAGCATGAACTCATAAATATATATAGTTGCATGGCTCTACAACTACACAGCATTTAAAATGCATCACAAATATATACAATTATATGGCCAGCTACAGTGTATCTAGAAATTCACCTATATCATAATATGAATCACTTAATAAAATTTCTTTCAACGATAGTTTGAAACACCTCATGGATTTTATGTTTTTCAGATTGGCCGGTAGTTTATTATACAGAGTGACTGCTGAATATCTAACTCCTTTGGAATAAAGTGTAGTTCTATAACTCAGAAGAGCTTTGAAGTAATAGGTTCTAAGATGATAGATGATAGATAAGCTACCTTTTGACTTAAAACAATGTCCTACATTAAGTTCTAAACATAAATTATATGACTGGCTCATCAAAACACCTTTTTACTCTTTACAAGAATATTTTGAAGTGTAATAATTACTCTATACTTGTGAAAACTTTGGGATACCTGTACAGTATATTTTGTAATTTGTAAGCTGTACTACTATGTATTAAATCTATTGCTTTGTATAATATTACACTTCAAATTTTCTACATACTTAATGTATCATTATATATTTTGTATATATTATAATCTGAATGTATCACTCTGACGTTTATTGCTGTAAGACTTAATGACAAAATCATCATCATCATCATCATCATCATCATCATCATCATCATCATCATTTATTCTTTTAAAATTTAATGACAAACAGCGAGAGCAATGTCCAGTCAACATTCATACATGTCAATCACCTTTTGTATTATATGGGCCTATGTGCTTGGTAGCATCACAGCCAGGAATCAAATCCAGCTAACCCTAAACACTGCAATGCTTGTCAGTGATGCTCAGTGCTCTAGCCAGCTGAGCAGTAAACTCAAGAACAAGTTCTGACAGTAAAATCAAGTAAGTGCTATCTACCATTAAGTTTAAGAAAAAAATGTGAGGAAGATGGTGACAGACTAGTCAAATTAAAGTGCAGGAATCAAGGGCAAACATCCGCAGTTATAACACAATGATTAACGATAGTAAGCCTGAAAAGGAATACAACAAACAAGATATGGGTCTTGCTACAGGTATTAGCATATGTCCTTGAGAGCTAGTCCAGTCAGCAACATCCCCTGACGTTTCAAGAAAGCAGCACATGCAGTGGCTACTATGTATAGGTCAAGTCACACACTTCTAGCAGTCTGGCAATACAGTCTCTAATAAAAATTTTACATGCAAGTTGTGCCCCGATTTAGTGTGGTTAGTTGCAATACTATACCTCCCATTATATCAAAATGAAAAGTGAAAACCTTGCGTAGCCAGACACATGAAATAGTATCGAACGTTCATGAGTTTATGGAACAAAAAGCAAACAATAATAAAAAAGTCTGTTCACCTAGTTTTCCAAGAAAGTACAGAAATTAAGTCAGGGGTGCAAAAGCTACAGGTGTATCAGTGCTACTGTTTGTAGGATGCTAAGGGTTGTAAATGACATGCTCAGGAAGGTACTGTTTTAATACTATAGGCAAAAAGCTTGAATGCTTGAAGTACTTACAGCTACATCCTTCCTCTCCAATTATATGAAGTGCAAACCTTGGCCTTACCAGGCAGAGACAGAAAAATTTTAGGAACATGTCACTGAAAGATGGAAAGAAAAATTCTTGGAGTCAGCATCCAAAACAGAATCCACAACGAAGATCTGAGGAAGATGACAGGCATCAGAGATGCAACATGTCACCTACACCAAATGGTAGAGGATGGGCCATGTAATGAGGATGGACCGTAACAGATGGGCACAAAAATTAATAGTCTGTGAGCCAAAAATCAGCCAAAGGAATGTAGGTTGGCAGAAAACAAAATGGACAGACGACCATTTTCATAATTGGACAACAACAGTCAAGGACTGATGCAAGTGGAGACTACTGAAAGAAGCAGCAAGACAGCAATTTTTCCGAACCGGCTATGCAGGATTGCAAAAACAGTCATCTTACTAGTTACGGGTCCTTGGCCCAAGGGGATTGTACAGCCTAATTCTAATTAAATTCAAAGAATCAGTTTTTGTGAAAAAATAAGACAGCATTGATAGCTTTGAAAAACATCAAATTCAGCACTTATGTTCAAAATCACCTTTTTGCTTCTTTGGGAAGCTGTTTTGCAATATCGCCTCCAACAAACACTGCTTCCAGATACACCCAAAGATTCTGAACAAGCAGCCATCGCTCCAGTATTTCATTTGTATTACCAAGATCTGTGACCCATTGTTGGATTTGTTTACGAAATGGAGGATTGTACCTGAAAAAAAGTAATAATTACAATCAAAACATTTGTTATTATTTTAAATGTATATCTGGCAATGCATAGTATATTAAGCAAGGCAAAATTTTGCCAGACATTTATTAAAATTACAGCTAAAATTAAAACAATGAAGCCAAAACTATTACTAAAATATATATTAAGATTAAAAAATTTTAATATTTGCAAACTTCATTTACAAAAACGCTTGCAGGATATGATATCTCAACTGATTGCTACTTTGTTCTTGCCAGTTTTCTTCTTTCATGTGAAGATCCTTTGTTGTAGAAGCTATATATTTCAATATCAGCTGATTATATTTGCCTGCACAACCATCCATAGTTAACTCATTTTTCCACTTCATATGCTTTGCATAAATATGTAAACTACTGTCAACTTTTCTCTCTATATTTTACGCTTGTTAATTAATATACTCATAGATGTTAATCATATTTCTCTTTGTCTTTTCCACATACTCCATCGTTGTCTGCAATGCGCTAATGAACCCCAGTCTCTTAGCAAGGGTGATATACTGCATTCAATTTTAGGTTGACGAACCAGTAGCTGTAGATAAGGCACTGTGGTTAATCACAAATATTGGTTTTAGTGCACAAGTCTAACTTGAGTTGTAGTTTTAAAGCATTTTATTTTTTAGGATTTCATGTGTCATGCTTTATGATGTTTATATTTTATATTTTTGTCTTGTATTTCATGTTTTAACTTCATTATTAAATTTTTAAAGTTTTATAACACTTTCAGCTTTTAATTTTGATATGGGCCCAAATGCTGAGCTATTTATCAGCCCTCAAATCCTATACACTCACTCACTAACTCGCTCACTCTCACTCACTCACTCACTCACTCACTCACTCACTCACTCACTCACTCACTCACTCACTCACTCACTCACTCACTCACTAACTTACTTACCCACTGTCTTTTCCACATGTATCACACACTGTAGGCAAATTATTTGATAAATACCTGTTTCATTTCTTCTTTGAAGTATTATGATGTAGATATTTTGATTTTGTTCCCAATAAATTTATGACACTATAAAAACTGTAGCTAAAATGAATGACAACAATTTTTAAGACTTTTGTATCTATTTATATGCTTAGGAGGAAATATGAACTTTTTGAAAGCTTCTTTTCATTAGAATTATGTTTGACTTAGATATTTACATTCTATTTGTATTTGTTTATCATTATGTTTATTTATTTTTTGTAAAATACATTCTGGCTGCTGCCTGAATGTGTAGTGTTTAACGTCTGCTTTTACTGCATATGCCACCACAAGCGCTGACATACGTGATACATGAGTTGAAGATAGAGCACCGGTGGAATGAGATGGCAGGGGAAACCGGAGATTCTGGAGAGAACCTGCCCCAGCACCATGTTGTCCACCACAAATCTCATTTTGCAGTTGCCTGGAATTGAACCCGGGCTGTCTTAGTGAGAGCCAAGCAGTCTAACCACTCAGCCATGACGCGTCCTAGTTGCTGATGTATTACATACAAATATCATTTACATATTCATCTTTATTCACAGAAAGTATGCAAGCTACTACTATGGCTGCATGTTTTAGTATTGCCAAGCTAGAGCCAACCAGTTAATGTTATACTCAGCATATAATTTATCAAGTCTAATTTATGAATTCATAGTTGTTGATAACTATTTTGCCTACAATTACAATTTTATAAGAACAAAGCTCCAGTTCGAAATCATATAAAACTGACACTTATAATGGTATAGCAACAAATATAGCATCTATGTTTCTATATTTAAATGATACTTGCTTGCTTGCTTGTGATGAGTATAGTCAATGCTTTAGTCAAATCAGACAAAGGTATGCAAAAGTACAGAGCTTTCCTGATATTAGAAGTGAGTTACAGCTCTTTATTTAATGTATTGTGAGTACCTGTTTGACATCAAAGAGCCTAGAATCATGAGACTGTCCTCCAGTTGTCCTATAGTTTCTGCGGTTGTGTCACCTCGTAGCAGTAGCTCTCCACGGTTGTTGAATGTTTGGAAGGTTAGTTCATGTACTGTCCATTCATTAGTCACCTGCCTCAGTTTTGCTTCTATATCTTTTTCCTTCATTGCTGATATACATATATCCTAAATTAGAAACAAACATTTAGCTATAGTTATATTAATCCCCAGTTATATATCAGACATTTGCTATCTGTCCCCAAAAAATAATTTTGAATGCTTGTAATAACTTTTTCTAAATATATGATGCAACTACCACAAAGAAAAGTATCAAAAATGACACAGACAAAATATTATATGGATAAGATGACAAACTAATGACATTTCAAGAGAGAATTATTTCTGTATACACTTGGATTGCACTTTATAGAATACCAAAATTTGTTCATATTATTTAATCCTTTCACTGCTACACTTAATTCAGTCTGCTAATCCCTCCATGCTCTTTTTGCAATATTAAATTCATTTTATCAGCAATGTTGTATAAAAGGTATACAAGTGACAAATAGATTTAAAGGAAAGTTAAAGAAATTCTGTATAAATGGTAGTTTTTATACACTTGAGGAATACTTAAGCAGATAAGTAAAATATTAAATTAATGTTGATTTTTATAGAGATTTTGTGTAAAAGGAAATACAGAAGGTTTAGGCAATCAGTGCAACATATATTATTAAAGCTTTTACCTTTTAGCATCAGTTAATTTTTAATATAAAATTGTAATAATAAATTTTATTTTACTGTATGTATTTTTAAAATGTACTAATGTACTAGACTTTATATTTATTTGTAACATTTTCAATCATATTTGTAATTCATATTTATATATTTGAAAATTATTGTACATAAACTGTATTCTTGACGATGCCATGAGTCTGGCTGACCCCTACGGCAGATAAATAAACATTAAACAAACATTAAACAAACATTACTGCACTGAAAATTAAATAAAATGTTCTAAAACACTTACCAAAGTCCACGTAGGTAATTGTAGATGACCCAGAAGTTAATTTATTTAACGTTTAAACAGCCGGGGTAATATCGCCTGCAGCGCAACTGAATAAGGGCTGTCCATTGGCCCCTTATGAACATTATGTTATTTTTGAACACTTTTACTACTCATTTTAATTTAAATTAATATACTGAATAAAATACATTTAAATCTGTTCTATTTACAAATCAGTGGTGACCAAACAATTTACAGGAATTTTTTTAAACTACTGTAATTTCACAAGACATATTACATATAATACATGAATGAAACTACATCCTCCAAAAATGAATATTAATATTTCTTTGCTGTTTGGTATGTTTTAAAACAGGGGTGAACATACAAGCCTACATTGCATTTGGCCCACATAATCCTGATATCGTGCCGTTTTTTGGATCCAAAACTGGTGTTATAACATACATGACACATCCTAGCATCTCAAATTCATGCAATTGGTGCTGATTAATATATATGTGTTAAAAATAATTGTGACTTAAAATGTAACTTCATTTCTTACTTTCTTCTGCTTCTCCTCTAATCTTACCTCAATGTCTTCCTTATACTTCAGGAGAGGAGCTTCCAAAATGTGTTTAAGGCAAAAGTTTTCATTCTCCAAATCAAACACATGATTTAAAACTTCCATTATGCGCTGCCAATGTCGCGGTTTCATTGCTTTATTTGCCATCAATTCCAGAAGAGGGCACATATCATTAAAGTCATCTACTGTTCGTTTTAAAGCATGAAATGCTGGCCATTCTTTTAAAGCTTTAGGAAGTTTACGGCACCTAGTATGAAGAGAAGAAGTTTTCAGATTGCTTATTTCTTTTAGTGGCAATAAATATAATATGAAAAACATTTTAAAAGTATTTAAATTTAAATAACATAATTTTAAGAAATGGCAAAATGGACTTATATGAAAAGCTTGAACGTGATGAAGAAATTCTTTTTAAGTGCATATTATAGCAGGCATTAGTGTGCTTCCTACTACATTCAATAAAGAAGGATTTGAGGCCCAAACAAGTATGTTGTTTATCATACATAAATTTATTAGGAGGTTTTCATTAAGCTCTCTGCTGGAAGCATGCTGATATTGTATATTATGTTGTTTTCAAATGCTGGGTTTTGGCAATGAAGCCATTAGCTCTCTTGCTCTCCAATATTTCTGTGTAGTGGGTCCGGTAGGTAGGGCTTCACAGGTTAGAAGATGTTCTTCAGTCATTTCCTCTTCTTTGTTGCACAGAGGACAATTTGGACTTGTATAAATTCCTATTCTGTGTAAGTGTTTGGCCAAATAATCATGTTCTGTAAGTAATCTAAAATTTGCTTCTACAGCTTTACATGGGATTTCTGGAATAATTTCTGGATTTTTGATTAAAATGTTCCATTTTTATCTTTGGCTTTGTTAGATATTGATTGGTTTTGTTTGTTTTTATATTGGCTTTTAATTAATGTTTTTATGGATGTGTAAATTTGTAAATTTTTATGGGTAAATTTTTACTTTTGTTCTGAATTAAATTTCCCACTTTTTTTGGCAAGAAAATCAGCTGATTCATTTACAGCAATTCCACAATGTGCAGGTATCCACTGTAATATAATTCTTTTCCGTAGTTTTTGAAGTTGTTGGATCATTTTGTGACATTCTTTAATTTGGATTGATCTCATTTTATATGAATTTATTGCATATAATGCTGCTTTAGAATCAGAAAGTATGACAGCATTTTTGAATTTATCTATTCTGTATAGAAGGTGTTGGAGTGAAATATGAATAGCCATTACTTCTGCACAAAATTTGTTGTGTGGTATCCTGCTGGTTGATAGAATGAGAACAGTGCACACTTAATTACTGCTCCTGAGTTGTTGTCCAAGTCAGATCCATCTGTGTAGATATAATATTCACTCGTTCAAACAACACCATAGATGAACATACAACTAAAACTAGTAACAGTAAAAAGTGATATATTACCCAACTACCAGAACAATGAAAAATATGGGTTAGTTATTACTTAAGGATGTACCTATTTATGTTGGAGATGTTGAAGGGACATTCATGTGCAATTATGAATATTTTCTCTTCCACAGAAAATGCCAGTCAGTTTACAAGTGATGCTTACTGAGCAGTCATCAGATTTCAATTTTTGTAAAATCACACAACAGTTTGAGCAGAAATATTGTATTAAATTTTACCAAAAGCTAAGTGACACCCAAGTGGAAACTATTCCCTAGATTCAGCAGACTTTGGGAGATTATGGCATGAGCATCTCACAGATTAAAGAGTGTACAGCCACTTCAAAGATGGCCGCATATCAGTGGACAGTGAACCATGTTTAGGTAGGCTCTTAACAAGCCAAAATGAGAATGTCATTCTGCAAGTGCAGACTGTAGAGATGCAGGGCCATTGTATCACAGTTTGAGAAATTACAAATCATGTAAATAGGCTCTGGATTGGTACATTCTATTTTTACTAAGGACTTGGGTATGGAGAGAAATATGTACTGAAGCTCCTAATGATAGAGCTGAAACAATGTATTATATAGACATTGCACAGAATATTTTGAATGCTGGACAATACAATCAATAACCCCAACTTTCTGAAAATCATGTGACATCAACCATAATTTAACCATTTTCTTTGACTCTGCTATGTGGTGCAAGCAACCTAATCTATGAGCAACAAAAGCTTTGCTGTAGCATGATAATGCACCTGCCCATTCTGCGCATTTGAATCAGACTTTCATTGCCAAACACAACAGTCCTGTCATTTGCCAAGCTCTCTACTCTGACTTTTGGCTATTTCCCAAGCTAAAATGCTACTTAAAGGGAGTCAATTTGAGTCGGGAGGAGACATTGTGCTTATTCATCATTCCAAAAACTGCATTCCAGAAGTGTTGTCAACAATTGGTGTTTCAGACCTTCAAGTCAATACTTATATTTTTTCATTTATAAGGGCAAGCAGTGATATGATTGCCTTAACACACAAACAATATACAGGAAAACCTGAAAGATTATTCTTTGTAAGATTTTCCAACCTTTTAATTGATACATTTTTAACATTTTACTTTCTTCTATTTTTCTGAATACATTAATTTACAGTGTGTGAGTAAGATTAGAGAGAAGGTAAAATAAAATAATCACAGCTAAATCAATCTCTCCACACGCAGAACTGAGAGCATGGTTCAAGGATGCAGAAATAAATAAAGATTGCCATATGGAATTTCTAAGAAAACAAATCCCCAATAATATGCATAATATTAAATGAAATACTTGCAACAAATCAATAATTGTCCTTCTTACGAAATGTTCATATAATGAAGTTGTAAATTCTTCTTATATACCTTCTGCTACAGTTTCATCATTTTACAACTTCTTCGATTCTACAGTTGATTTTTACAGAGTGCTGCTTTCCACTTGCTTAATAAATGTTACATGAATTTAGAAATTACTCACCTGTTCTGAAATTCCATAAGTTCATTGTTTATTTCTTCTATATTGACTTCACCCCATGGAATATCATAATAACTGCTTACACGATCAATGACATCATTATATAGCTTATATAATTTTTGCAGCAAATTTAGTTCTTTTCGAATTGTTCCCAGTTCTGGATAATCAGTTATGGGCATTCCAAAAAGTTCCTCACCACTTTGATATGTTTGTAGTTTTCGCCACATTCCATCAAATCGGTTCTGCAATAAAACCATTGAAAATTACATGATATTACAATAAAATATATAAAACATCTCTCAAACATTTTATGTGTACAGAACCCTTTTCTCCTTCCTTTAACTTGTTGCAAAGGCAAAGAAATCTATAGCTCTGGTTTTCTTCCTACTATACCAACTTCTTTAGTGTTGCAATATTTTAAAAAATTTGTTTCCCCCTCTCCAAATTCAAATATATATAGCTCACTTTTAAGTTTGTGCTGTGCAAAGTATAATCTTATGATACAGTTTAACCAGCTGGATGTTTGAAAGATGGACACAAATGTGTTACAGAAAACCTTTTTGTTTACATACTATCCTTCCTTAACCTATGTACAAGAATTGAGTGACCACCTTCTTTCACCCTTCAGCCAGCTTGGCATAACAGCCTTATGCTTCACTGAGGGGTTACCTGTGTCCCTTACTTTTCCTTGCAAAATCCTTTCTCCGCCCCTTTTTCCTTCCCCCCTTCATAACTTGCTTTTGCACCAACCGAGGACGTGCCGTCGTACTTCGGCGGTTTGACGCACGCAGGTTTAGTGTGGCGTCCCAACGCGTCGGCCTTTAAATCTTTCATCCTTCTGCCGACGATGTCCTCCAACATGGCGTTCAGGGACTTAGTGTTAGTGTCAGCCTTTCCCTCTAGGTTGTTAAAGCGGTTCACCAGGTTTTCGATGCGCTCGTCCACTGGGCCCATCTGCTTGCCCAGCTCCGTGACGTCGTTCTTTACGCCGGTCAAATGCTCCTCAAATTTGGTGGCGAGGGCTTCGTTCGCAGCCTTCATTTCCGTGGTCAATTCGGCCATCTTCGTGGTCATCGTCGTGGCCAAGTTGCTATTAGCCGTTTCCATCTTTGCGGTCATCGTCGCGGCCAAGTTATTTGCCGTCTTCAACTTCTCTTCCATTTTCACGGTGATGTTAACGTTAGCCGCCTTCATTTCTTTCATCTCGGCGGTGAGGTTGTCGTTCGCTGTCTTCATTTCTTCCATTTCCTGTAGAATCTTTTCCAATGCAGCCTCCATGATGGTACGTCTCAATCCTGACACCAATTGTGATATTAAAAGTCTAGGCTACAAACACTAAAAGTGCTCTTTATTTCCGTATAAATCAATGACAGTCCAGAATTACGTCACATACACAATACAACTTGCAAGGTCATCGATCACAAACACAGCTCATACAGCTGTTTGCGCGCACGCGTCCAATTACCGACTGACTGTCCGTGGCAGGCGGCGGCTCCCTTCTTGTAGATTACTCACTATCTGGAATGTGCTCAAACAATCAAGACGGCGCTAGAAGACGAACTCTCCAGAAATGCATCTACTTCCCCCCACCGTTTTGGCGAGCTTTTATCTCCGCATCGCACTGCCCGTCTCTTTGAACTAGTTGGCCGCACCACCTCAACAATGCGTTCGCCACAATACCTTTACTTTATATTACATTGCTGTTTGTGGAAATTACAACACAAAGAAGGAATTATCCGAATAACTCCAAACTTGGTGGAAGTGTAGAAAAGTGTGCAAGCAATAAGTGATTAGTAAGTTAATTGATGGAAATCAATCGTCCCTCTATACTAGCCATATATGTCCCATCGATCATATCTGGGATATGGTTGGTCAGCACCTGGTGCATCATGCTCCTCCAATAACTAGTATCACGAAGTTGTGGCTCATGTACAAATTGCATGGAGGGAAATTCCTCAGGAACATATTTAGAACTTTTTGATGCAATGCCACAGCACATAGCAGCTCATGGAGGCCAAACAAAATACTGAATATTAGGGCTCAAATGTCATGTACAGATTTGAAAAGTTAATCATTTGCTACTTGTCATGTACCTAACCTGTGATATTAAATTCATTAAATTCATACTTTTCCTTCTTGGTGTTGTAATTTTCACAAACAGTAGTATATATATATATATATATATATATATATATATATATATATATATATATATATATATATATATATATATATATATTCCCTAAGGATAATAATAAATTTATAACAAAATGGATGTTGTGAAAGAATCACTAAATAAATTCATTGCCATTTCACAAGAGATGACACATTTCCACACAAGACCACAGCAAATTAATGCATAGTATGTGCGTTGTACAATGAACTATGTACACATAGAAAAAATAAAGAATTAAAACAATGTTATATAAATGAATAATTTTATTCAATATATGAGTTTATAGATAACTAAATGTTGTATTTTAAAGATATAATATATATATAATATATATTAATATATATATTAATGCTTTTGTTTACACCCATTATCAAACTGTTTATACTTGCTTACATTGTACAATATTCCTGTTTTTAAATACTCATTGCTATGTCTGTAAAAGGTGTTAATTTATACAGGTGAGGTTTTTTTTTACTTTTTTTAAATTTACATCTTCCAACATTTAGTCCTATCGGCCGATGAATGAAATGGGTGAAATGATGTTCAATGCATCTGGGATCCATAGAGCTTAGAGTTACCTGACATTTGTCTTTCAGGATAAGGGAAAACCCCAGAAAATACCTTATTTAGGTAACTCATCCTGACCGAGATTCGAACTCGGGACCTCTTGAACGTGAGGCAGACATGCTACCATCTACGCTACCGAGGCAGGCTCATACAGGTGAGTTCACATACTTACATTATATATAGTATCTTACATACAGTCTCAAAGTCATGAATTAATTGTAATTCTAAATGCTACATAAATAAATGAAATCAAAAGAAAATTACTGACATAAATCTAAGACCGTATTTCTCAGGAGTAAACTATATACAAATATATCCATATATTATGCATGATTAGAAGAATTTAGAAATAGTGATATCAAAATTAATTTAAAAAACTATTTGTAGTCGGTTTTTTGACACTTTGTCACTTACATTTATATTTTTGAGGGACTAATGTTGGAAGCCATCACCTTCATTAACAACTTGCTAAACTAGTCCCTCAAAAATATAAAAATGTAAGTGACAAAGTGTCAAAAAAAAAAACGACTACAAATAGTTTTTTCAATATATCCATAGATACGTAAAATATGAAGCTATTAACAGTGAAGCAAACAAATATATACAAATGTAATAATTTGTAACTTAAAACACCACTTATCAATTCATCATTTCTTATAAGATAAGTGAAGTTTTAAGTTAAAAATTATTACATTTGTATATATATCCATAGATGTTTGACATGCATCTATAACACATTAATTTAATCATTACTTTAAAAGGTTCATTGTTCACAAATTGTACCTGGAAAAGTAATAGTCTATCAGAAGCTTCTCGAGGACTAAGACCAGGCATCATGGGCCCAGAGGTACGATATTCATGACAATACTGGATGGTATCTTGATGAAAGACTTCAAGATTATAACGTAGTTCATCAGCAAATTGTGGCTGAAGACTGAGAAGCAAGCAGTTTGCTTCCAAAGCCCTGGCTTGCAATTGCTGCCAGGTATATCGTAGGTTGTCTACTTGTTCTAAATCTTCCCTGTCTACAGGTAATTCATATCGTGTGATTACGTTGAAGGCTTCCTGAAAAATATATGAAGATGCTTAGTGCCAATCTTAAATCTGTAAATCTGTTAAAAGAAAAAAAGAGGCAAAATTGAATTTCAATAGCTATCTGTATAAGTTTCATGTATATTCACCACATTTATTATTCACAATGTGGTTCCAAATCACTGAGTATCATTAAGGAATGTCATTTTCAAATGCAACTAGAGCTTTTTATATCTAGCAAGTTATATGGAAAAGTTCTCAAAGTTCTTTTCACAAACATGTAAATGTTTTCTAATTTATTGTAATGCAGTGAAATACCTGAATAAAATTTATACCATTACGGTGTTATAAAAATTGATGTTTCTCATATGTTAACAAGTTATTTTGCTTAAAAAGATATAATTATTTTTATTATACAATATAATAAGTCTTCAAATTATTAACAATATAAAAAATATGCGTTTTTTATTTGAGCTGTTGATGATTTTGTATTTAACTATGATTTACATATTTATGGATGCTTTCTGAGCAGTTCTGAAAATATAACTTTGGAGCTGTAAATATTTAACAAATATCTGTAAACAATTATAAAAGGTACAAAGCAGTGGGCATTGATGATCTGATGAAAACATAGTAACATTTTAAATAATATAATAACAGAAGCAAAAAGATTGCATAATACAAAATTAATAAATAAAATAAATAATAGAAAATATAATTAAAGCTACATGGAACATAGTAAATTCAACACATAAGGAAAATCAAGAAAATGGCAGGGATACATGTTCATTGAAATAAACAATCAAGTGATATAAGTTCCATTTCAATGAACACTATATTAATATTATAAAAAAATTAGGAATAAAACAAACTCAGTATGTGCCAATAAATGAAAAAAAAAAGTATGTAAGTCAGTTGCCATTAGTGAATTAAGAAGGGTGAAGTTATTGTAAAAGTAAACACATAAATAAAAGAAATTCATTAAAATCCAAAAGATGTATGAATTGACTATATGAATTTACAAATAAGATGATTAAATATTGTATATATAAATTTACAGATGTACATACCCATTTAACCAATAAATCTTTCAATTCTGGAATATTTCCAAATAAATTAAAAGAGTTCTGGTTAGACCAATATATAAGAAAAAATACTCAAAATTAGTCATGGAAAATTAAAGACCAATATCTCTATGCTCAACTTTCTCTTAATTAGTAGAAGGATTATTTTTAACACAATTACAAAGCTTTTGCAATAAATTTCAAACTGTATCAGAATGTCAGTTTGGGTTTCAAAATGATAAGTCAATAATAGAAGCAATTTTAAAGGAAATGACATTATTATAAATGCCCTAAATAGAAAGAAATATTTAAATCTGATTTCCTTAATCTTTCTAAAGCCTTAAACTGCATTAACATAGAAATCTTGGTGTCAAAACTAGAAAACTATGGAATTAGAGGCACACCTTTAATGCGGCTTGGCTCATAGCTATAAAATAGAGAACCATGCATGGAAATAATACATAATTTAAGTGGAAAGTTAATGAAAAATTGATCATTGTTCAAAAAAGTAACACATGGAATTCCTGAAGGCTCAAAATTAGGACTGTTTATTAATAGTGTATTTAAACAGCTTATTTAAAATAATAAAAGAAGCAGGGGGAATTGATGGGCTATGCGAATGATACCATGATTCTAGTAACAGAAAAAACAGAAATAGAGGTACAAAATAGAGCAAATACTCTGCTAGGAAAAGTAAACAGAGATTTAGAAAATTTACTTATGATATTAAATATAAGCAAAACAGAGTGGATGCAAATCAGTCTTAGTAACAAAAAACAGACAAATATAAAGTTAACAGTATGAAGTAGGATTACTAGTAGCAAAAGGTTGGATATTCACTCTTTTCCTTTTTGATGTAACAATGTCTTCGTTTCCATACATTTTATGATAGTTCCAAGAGGTTAAGTTATTAATTATGGCTGATACAATGTAACAACTTGGTCAAGTGTTTTAACAACTCGTACAGATAAAAACAAGTAAACACATATAACACTAAAAATTGAAACACTTGCACTAAATATGAACAATTATTAAGAATATAACAGAACAACTCAAATGATTTACCTCCAAGTTGATGCCACTCACTGTATGCTTTAGCAGATGCATTAAATATAGAAGGATATTCTAATTATCAAAAATGGGGAAAATGTTCACTGGAATTCAATAATTCTGTTGACAAAAAACAATGGTGGGCAGATAATAACAAATAATTATTGATATTCTAATCAGCATTAGGAAGGAAAAGAGAACAATGAGCAGTGTAATAATTATAAAAGCCTTAGCAAATATTACCTAATGAAAAGACTTTGTAGACTTTGAAATAGCTTATAGTGAAATAAAAAGTGCAGACAATGTAATAAGTTACATCTAAAAGAATTACGTAAGGTTATGTTAGGGATATTACATTAATTACACCAATTTAACAGTTCTTGATTCAGTAATTTAGATCGTAAGAGTAGGAAATAACAGCTGAAGTCTCTTAGGAGTGAAGACTTAGCAAGAACAGTCCTAGGTTCATTCCAATCTTAATTCCTTTTGGTTTCGTACCAAATGACAAATTTACTTTATGAATGCACCTCATATAGTATAAAATTAAAGGTAAGGTAGAATATTACAGTAACATGATACATACCTCTATAGGATCTATCTTCAGTTCCATATCTACCTCCTGCTCACGAATTTTCTTTAGTGTCTCCATTACCATGCGAACATCATCAAGATCACGAATAGGTCTTTCTAGTTTACGATCCATTTCATTGATCACTGCATACACATAATCCATTTCACGTCGATATTTTTTCTTTAGTACTTGGCCAATACGGTGATTGCATGCTTTGATTTCTGTTAGCAACCCAAATTTTAGTTTTTCTGCAATAAATGCTTATGTCCATTAACAGACGTATTATGTAATTATTTCATTAACAAATTTATTACAATGTTTAAGTGAATCATTTGTTTGGCAAAGAACACTTTCTGTCTCTCCTTTCTCTCTCTCCCTTCCATTCTCATCCCCCCCCCTGCCCCCAAGAAACCAATATTCTGGCATTATAGCTTTAAAACAATTTTGACTGCCTCTGCAATCTAGTGGTTAATTTGCAAGTTTCTACACTCAAGGCCCAAAAAGTAAAATGAGTGAATAATGCTGTAGATGAAGGCAATTTCCTCAAAAGTCAAAACAATCAAGATTACCTTAGACATATTAGTGAGATAAATTAAAAAGTTTTCATAACTATCATGTTCAAGCTTCCAGTAAAAGAAATACAGTGTTAAAGCATAGAGAGTGTTTCCTTAGATTCTTAGAAAAGCTTATTCTAACCTGCTGATACTGCAAGGCATCCTCCAAACAAATGTTTATCAGGTTCAGTTACAAGCCGAGCTTCAAGCTCACAGTGATGACGCAACCAACTCTCAAATTCAGAGAGAGTTGCATTAAGCATTTCTCTCTTGCTTTGTTCATTATTCTTCCACAGAAACTGGTATGGTTCCCATCGATTTAAGAATTCCTTTAATTCCTATAAGAGAATAATGTTTTTCTATTATTTATCATAAATGCTAGTTTGTGCCTATTTTATACAAATTTTTTATAAAAGAAATAATCATTTAGTTATATTATTAAAGTTTTTGCTTTATTACTGCATTGACTCTAAATAAAGTTCTCAAAGGTTATATTAACTTACCAATTTAATGTCATGTGTACAGGAGGACAGCAAGGACAACATTTTAATAACTTCTTTGTTTTCCATCACATGAATATAGAAATTTCGCTGCTGGATTGGGAAGGCAGGCCGGTCCTCTGAGGCCAAGCGATACAATCGTCTGCGTCTTGCTTTAGGATCTTCATTGCTTGATTTTCCACCCTGATCCAGCCGGGAGACCACATCAACCAGGGCATGAGTTTGGGGGCCTGCCAATCTGCGCCAGCCCCCTTGCTATTACATTGCCATGCAGGATTGAGAGGAGGAAGGGAAGGAAAATCCACACCACAGGGAAAGCATAATTTTGCATGCATATTGCAGGAATGACAAAGGAAAGTGAGAATATTGATGAAAATATAGCAGATGCAAACAAAATGTGGATGGAATGAGCATGAAAAGGGAATTAATTAAATCAACATTAAATTAGAAACAGTTTGAACAGATGGTATATGGTTACATTAAAAATATAACAAATAAGAGAGCAATTTTAAAAAAGAGATATGAAATTGTGAAGAAAGTATATATAGAATTAAAAGTAAGAATATTAAATCAAGCAAGATAATAGTTTCATTTAAAAGGAAGATATATATATATATATATATATATATATATATATATATATATGATATGATGAATGATTTATTATGTACAGAATGTTTTGAATAATTATGGTAGGTTTCAAACAGAGGTGCAAAGGGATATGAAAATTGCATGCATATTGGTGAAATAGGATAAGACAAATACACAAACAGAGACAGAGATAGGGAAGAGAGAAAGAAGAGAAAAAAATATTAATAATGTGCCATATGAGAGAAAGCATATTCATAACAACACATAACATTACCAATTTAAAAGCTTTGTCTGTAAGTCCATAGAATTTGAATTCGTTTAAAACTAAAGAAACAATCTTAGGTCTACATTTTGTAAACTGCCTAAGACTTTAAAAAGCCTGGAAAGGCATAATTTGCCAGTGTTAAAGATATCTATGTACCCTCTCATTTCCTATGTAGTTATATGCAATGATGAACGTAAAATAAGGTATTAAAACCTTCTATATAAGTTGTTTGTAGTTCACATACCAAGATGATAATCTTTAAGCCAAAGTATGTGGTGAACACAAAGATTCATGTGAAACTAAGATTCTATGAGATTTTTAAGGTTAGAAAGAAGGTAAGATGTATTTGTTCTGAGCAATATTTTCCAAAATTTCTAACATTTTTACTGCATTCTCCATATTGTAAGGTTTAACAATTATATCAATTTTTGACATTTTATGTTAAATAACTGTTAACTACCATTATAATAATCAGTGATGTTCAGTTAACTTCACAGTTATTAGGTGACAAAACCTATATTTTATATTCAACAAAACATGCTATCAAAAGATAACATGTTCTCCAGGAAATGAATTAAATGGAAAATATGAATCTAAAACAAAAATCTGAACATGGTGTTGATTCATGCCTGCACAAATAATGTTAGACCTGGGATAAATTATGAAGAAATTCTTGATGAAGAAATAAATCTGGTGGACTCTTAATTCAATCTTAAAGAGAGCTAAAATAGTAATAAGTGATGTAATTCACAGGAATGATAGAAACAGCAACAGAATAATATGAATAAACCAAGATCTTGAATGGCTTTTTGGGTTTTAAGTTCTATGTAATGTAATGACCATATGGAACACAAAACCCAACAACTAAAACAAGCAAAGTGAGCTAAAATAGTAATAAGTGATGTACTTCACAGGCATGAGGAACAGCAACAGAATAATGTGAATAAACCGAAATCTTGAATGGCTTTTGTGGGTTTTATGTCCTATGTAATGTAACCATAACATGGAACACAAAACCCAAATACTAAAACCAGTTGAATCAATAATTAAACACCTGGGAAATCATTTATATAAAGAAATTCGAAACACATTTAATTAATTTTGACATTCCATCAGATGAAAATATTTCACTTAGCCTCAGTGGATCACCGCCAGATGTCTCATCTCTGGAGAACCATTCTCAGCTGGAACCACAAGTTCTAGCCAGTTGAAGACCACTGCATAAATTTAGTAATACTCATGTACACCTAACACTCACTACACTTACAACTATTATTATTTAATTAATACAAAGTTACTGTGAAGAGTGGGCAATACAATGTTTGCCCATTGGCTAGCACTTTAGGAACCACATTTTTTTGGCCTAGATATTTTTTTATTAGTGTGACAGTTTTTTAGAATATAGTGTTTGTCACATCAATGTCACACTCACACATAAAACAGATTAATTTTGTATACTCTTTGTAACTCTGTCAGCAACACTACAAGGTTCATGCAGATGGTTTTTGTAGTTTATTTTATGTAAAAGATGTATATTGTTATATGCTTCTCTTAGTTTGCTGAATTTGCAGAAGGTATGATGTCACCCTCAAAAGATTAGTTTTACAGAATGAATAAAGAGATGTCTCTGTTCAGGGACATAACAGCAAGTTGCAATTCTTTCATTAAACTTTTAGTGTGGTTACAGTACACCAGATTATCTTTCCCCAAAAAGTAGTTTGGAAGATTTGCTTGCTTCATTCTACAAAAGGAGATGCTCACACCATCCCTTAGGTTTTATTGCTGATTCCAAGATGACTTTGTTTAGCTTTAGTTCTGGAGAGGTTTAAGTTCTGTAAAGGTCATTTAATTCAGCCTGAGAAATAATGTGAAGATACTGGTGGTGCGCTGAGAAAAATCTTGGTCTTTTCTCATACGTGGTCCAGCTTCTGGTAATAACTTCTCCTCTGGCTCATAATTTAGGATCTAGCTTTTGGATGATTCTGATTTGGGCATTCACTCATCACTAGGAACAGAGTTCTTTTTTATGGCAGAAGCAAGAAACAATCATCCAAATTATTGCAAGGATCACACCAGACTACTGCAACTGCAAATGTCATTTTTTGTATGCACCTGTTAAGCATTCAGTGAGTTGTTTAACTTGTTCTTTAAATCATTTTCGTGAAAAACCATATGTTGATCAGAATAGAGTGAAATTGAAAATTCAATGCCACAGCTGGGATTTGATCCACATATCTACTGGTTTCCATCCAGTCACTCTTACCCATTGAGTTATCATGGCCAACTGATCAACTGAAAATGAAAATTAAGTCCTCCATTGCTAAATTCAGGTATTTTTCACACAACTTCCACATCACGTTCAAATAATTTGATTTTACCACTTTTTAATGATTTCCCTCTGTGATGTTTATATATAGCATGGAAGCAGCTATTTTGTACAACATATCTCCCATTTCCTTCTGCTTTTAAACTGCATAAGTGCAGCAAGCACTTTTACTAATATATACAAATTAAACTTACATATACCAAATAAAATAATAATTAATTACTGTTTGACTATTGGATTTGTACTTATATGAATTTCAAAGTATAAACTTGAAAGAAGCGTAGGGACAGTGAAGCACAAATTAGTACAAAATTGAATCGAGAATATATTGACACATTGCTTCACTCACACTGTTTATTCACAGGACATGTTTCAAGAGCTCTTGCTCCTATCCTCAGCTGATACTCGATTATCAGCTGAGGATAGGAGCAAGAGCTCTTGAAACATGTCCTGTGAATAAACAGTGTGAGTGAAGCAATGTGTCAATATATTCTCGATTCAATTTTGTACTTATAGGAATTTGTTTACACATTTCGCATAAGATTTAAAATATTTAAAAATGACATGCAAACTAAATTTTTCAACTGCATAGAGACACAAGGCTAAACAGGCAATGATGTCGCACACACATTCTTTTGTTTACATTGCCATATAAACTAAGAACGACACCAGTATAGACCACATGAGTGAAGTGACAATGGAAATTAAATGAAATCACAATTTATATAACCTGTTTCTGTTTTGAAAGAATGTGAAAGAGTGCTATGTTGCCCTTAATTATTTACACAAACTAAAATTATCACCCTTTAATGGCAGTAAGCACACCACAATTTTGTTGGTGGTTGGCCCCAAAAAGGACACATATTAGAGAAACTTCGCTAGCATATTTGGATTCAGTAATGTTGAATACATACATGAACATAATTTTTTGGAAAGAGAACTTTTTATTTTCAATTTTTTTGCAGTGCAGTGTAGTATGCAGCACTACACGTATTTTTATTGAATTTATTTTGCAGGGTGGACTCGAAGATTAACATCTTATAACCAGGTATGTCATATAAAATAATGAAGTACATGAAGTATTGCTGAAATAAGCTTGGGCTCCATGGAGCTTCAAATTATCCAATATTCATCTTCTCAGGATAATGAAAAAACCTTTAGGATAACTCATCTTAACAAAAATTTGAAATTCAAAGCTCTCGAATGTGAGGCAGTCATGATAATTCTGCACAACAGAGCCAGGATTATTGAGTTTTGTGTGCATATGCATGCACACTTACAGAAACTACTTGTATCAACTACCACACAGCATGCATATGTGCAAATGTATATTAAGTAATTACATTGAACTACTCCAGAAAAGCAGCACTAATAAGAGCTGTGTTATGTAATATGTCAAGGTTAATGCTAAAAACTATAAAGCTAATTGCTTTCAAGCAATGCAAAGAATAATGCTTTAGCTATCAAGTGGTGTTGTAGGATTCTAAAAGCAGGATCATAACATATGTAACAAGGCTTTATCAAAGCATCATAATATTCAGGAATTATCTGTAAACATTAAACTACATTATTAGCTTCATAATGTTTTATAATGTTAAACTACTCTTGTCCGTACCAACTCAACATGCTCATAATAACACTGCACCTGAAGTAACAGGTTTATTTTCTTGTAAAATAAAACAGCACACAGATGAAACACTTATGAATTTCTGCAATTTATTTTGTTTGTTTTAAAGTATGACAACACTGATACACACTACCAACATGGCTAATGATAAACTTATGTTGAGAGACAGAGCTTAACATAAATCACTTATTAGCAATAGAAAAATTCATATTTGTGATATGAAGAATATAAAGGAATACTTCTGAAAATACTCACTTTTGTAATCTAGGCACAAAATGTGTTGAACGCTTTTTGATGTAAGATAATGCCCTCTTTAGTTAACAAAATGTAAGGTAGAACTATTCAGTATTTTATTTTCCATGATATTGGATTAAGACTTAGGCTGTAGCAATAACTATATTTTTAAGTTAGCAGAATTAACACAAATAATTTAATCAAATTTAATTAAACTGAACTGAACAGGATGGCTCAGGTGGTATATCGTCTGCGATCCACATTTGGGAGGTCTAGGTTCAATTCCAATGGCAACCTACGTGACCAACAGGTTTTTTCATGCATCTTCCTGGGTCGCCAGGCGAATGCTGGGTAGGTTAAATACATCCCCTGAATTTCCTGTCGCTTCACTTCATCTTCATTATCATTTCACATCATCTCTCATTAGGTGACCTCTTTCAGGTAGGAATCTTTGCAGGCATCTTGGCAGTGCATGGCAGACTAATCCTAGGCAACCACTAGACAACACAGCTATTTCCCAAACTTATCCAAATACCATACCTTTCATTACATATTTATATTTAAAAAAATCACTAAAATAATAACACCGCTAACCCACAATCTCTCCTTTATCCTCATCATTCTACCAGCAAAGCACCTAGTCCTGGCACAGTAATAGTCTGGAAAGTAACTGCCTACTAGATGGCACAGCTTTCCAGCAATGCGTACACTCGTGGTGTTAGGATGATATGCTCTGAGTGAACCACTTCCTCCTCCAGTAGGTCGGTTGCTGGTCTCAGAACTGGCTGCTGGGACCGCTTCCAAATAATAGATCAAGATTGGTTGCAGTGCTTAATCCCCTCTGTAGTCATCCTAATTCTCATCTAATTAAACTGAGCTAGATTTCATTCTGTCCTTTTAATTTTTAGAGTCAAATTGAAAATATTACGATATATATATAATTTTACACAAATTAAGTCAAGGTATAATTTAGTGCAAATGATTGTATAATTTCTAGTTAAAATAATATTCCTCAACTATTTTCAACTTCATATTCCGGTAAATATATTTACTAAAGCTCCTTCTATACAGTTAAGCCCACTTTCATCTGGGTCAGCCATAGATGCATAATACGACATATCTTTTCAGCCAAGGTCAGATAACTATGCTTGCCTAATGCTTCATATACACTGTGTTTTCATTACCAATAATATTTATGGTCATTAATAATAGTTTTCACACAATCATAATTCTATTTTTTGAACACTAAGCTTATTGTAGGCAATGTGAAGTAGTATCTATCTGCATTTGAACATTCCTAATATTTTCTGGAGGGATTTATGTTCATGCACATAAGATCTTCTTGTTTAATTTACCTGTAGTACAAGAATTATTCCTATACACTTTTATTTTTTAGAGCTTCCACAAATAAAAATCAGATCTAGGATATAGGGAGATATTATCCTACCAAAAAAACTGTCTTTGTACTATCCATCAAATTAACTGCAGTATGGGTTGTATTTAAATATATGGGAAATAGCCATTTTCTTTCTTTCTGATTAAGTGCAACATTAGAAAAAAATGGTTCAGGAATACTTGTGAGGTACCTATAGGAATATGTGATATTGCTGAAAAATACAGGTTCTATTACTGGTATACCTGGAAAAGTGTAGCCTGTATACCAATTTTTAGATCATGTGAAATGAACTTAGAGAATTAAATGTGGATTTTGAGTATATCAAGACATGTCCTCAAAATAGGTACGAAAGTGAAGCAGATGTGTAATAAATACAACTCATCTATAAATTAATAATGGATTTTGAGTGCTTTAGTACCTATTCTGTTAAGTAATATAACTATTCAAATGAAACTATGCTTCATCTAAGTAAATTATAAAATATGAGTCAGCAATGCCATTAGCAATGTATCATATAATCCAATTAGAGAAAACAGCTCATTTTCATAACCAAGTAGTCATAATTCATGGACATGAACCATTCTGTAAGAATTTAGTTTTACAATTTGTGTCAGTTAGGGATACTTAAATCAAAGGCATGCAGCAAGCCACCTTCTGAATCTTTTAACACTTTACTTTGTGAGTCATGTGAAGATGTAAGAGTGATAGTTTATTTATGTGTATAGGTGAATTACTTTTTTCTTAAAACATTTCAATGCTGCTCAAACTCAATCTTACCCAAAAAACTTTTTTATATATGGCAAAACCATTAAAACTTAAATTTATAAACAGCTATGCAAGCAATTTCATGAGAAATTCTTTGAGATTGCATTCGGTATGAAAAAATTCAGAAAATTAATGCTGTAGTTCTTAAGCTGAAAAGTTTCTAAAGATAGAAAACTTTGATGAAAGCACAGCTTATCTCACCCAGCAGCTACTGCCATACTGCATGTCTACTGGCCTGTCCAGCTACAAGCAGCAAATTCTGCATCTTATGGTATATTTTAGAAAATTTCTTATTTGCACTTTTAATTCAGCTCCCTATCCAACTTCATTATTTATTTAACTTCATTATTAATATTTTATTTAACATTATTTGTTTAAATTGTGTTATTTCCAACTCTGATACATAAAAATGAATATTAAAAATGAGAGAAAACATTGGTCAAGTATTTTTGGTAATGTGCTTTCTGCAGTTAACTTTTGGTCTTTTATTCTCTATGCAGCAAGTAAGTAGTAAAAGAAGCAGTAGTATTTATTCACCACTTGAAAAAATTATATTTTCAAGTCTTCATCAAGAAAAAAACAAATAAAAATTACATGAATGAATACAATAAAATCCTATTCCTAACTAAAAGTGTATACAATTTATTTTTAATTTACATCCTCCAATGTTAAGTCATATCGGATGATGAATGAAATGTGTGAAATGATGCTCAAAGGAGCCCAGGGTCCTTAGAGCTTAGAGTTACCCAATATTTATCTTTCAGGAGAAGGGAAAAACCCCAGAAAAAGTCTTATCCCTGTAACTCACCCTAACCAAGATTCGAACTTGGGACCTCTTGAACGTAAGGCAGACACGCTACCATCTATGCTGCTGAGGCGGGCATTTACATGGTTAGAAGCTATAAATTAATTACATTAATTATCATATTTCATATAATTTCATTTCTAGGAACTCAGCAACTGTTTAGAAAACTATGTTTTCTAATGATAAATTGTAAGCCTTCAAATTGGAGAGCAACACCTAAAAGGGTATGGAAAATTATGAAAATTTCTGAAAATTATGTTTCCTGCTTCTTAAATTATTCAGTCTTAACATATTTTCAAACAGAAAATTAGTATTTACTCTTTCTCTTGGCATATTTTAGGCTTCTAAAATATTAAATGGTTTTAAAATCAATCACTTCAAGCACATAATGATGGTTCTTAACAGTAATACTGCACTTCCTACTAGCTAAGCTATACGGATGCTACTAAAACCTATGACAAAGATTCATGCAAATTAACTATACATACTACACAACTGCTGATGTGTACATATATTCTGATTTCTTTTGCATTGCATGTATCCAAAGTCATCTAGGTATCTATCTATCATCTATCTAGCTATTTGGCTAACTGACCAAAATAAATTATTATTTTTCAAAACTAATCCTATGGATCACCAACAGTCAGAAACAAATACCAACAATACAAACCTGTTGACCTTTTCCACCTGTCCACTGACCAACACATTTTGACACATTAGTTATGAATCTTCCAGCACACACAAGAGCATCCTGAACTTCTTCTAGACTTGGTTTTATCATAACTCTTGGAATCATTAATGTGGCATGTAAAAGAAACACTGGATGTGCATTGCGATGGGCTGCAACATGAACATTTTCCCTTAAAATCCTGTGTTTTGTTTCTCACTAAAAGAAAGCTACACAGAAAATACATAAAAGATAACATACCTAGAACTAAATGTTAGTATTTCTTAACCCTGCAGTAGGCATACCCTTTTCACTTACGTGTTTAGGCATGTGAAGGACATGTGTCATCCAGGTTTTGTACTTCATTTTGAGAGGTTTTTGTAATAGTGACCAATAAATTTTATTTTTAAAAATCTTTTCTGCATTTTGAATGAACTGTTGACAGTAGTTTTTTACATTATATTGCATAATTTTAATTAAATATTAATTTACCAATTAAGATTTCCTTTTTTCACATGCATCTTCGTCTATTACTCTGTCACTGTGCACAGTTGATAAAATTATAACTCTTTTGTTCTTTTTGGAGCAATATGACACTAGAATCATGTCTTTTTAAAACCTAAATAGAGATGAGTTTTATTCTCTTTTTTTATTTGGAAAAATGTTTGTTGGGATTCTTTTCTTGTTCTTCCTCATGGTTTCAAGGTAAGTGAATTCCTTTTCATTGAGAAAATTATTGGCAAGAGGCACAATCAAAAACCAATATCATCAGTGATGTTTATATTTGTCCTACTGATATTTTTAACTAATTGCAAAACAATTTCTTGAGAACTATTCCTTTACTGATAGGGACCTTCAGGTTTTATACCATGTATGATTCAAGAATATGGCGTATGCTGTTTTTGAACTCACAAGAGCAAACATTTTCACACCATACTTCACTGTCTTATTTGGAATATACTGTTAAAATGAACAATTTCATCTAAATGCCATTAACTGCTCATCAGTGACAATGTATTCTCTAGGAACAAACTGTTTCTGAAAACTGTTTACAGTAAGTTCAAATAATTCTCTTACTGTATCTGTTCTCTGTGCATAGTTCTCTTATATTATTAAATCTAGTGCATCTCAATAGAAACCTAAAGTATTTCTCTCTCATATAAAATAACAAGATTCAAGGCCATTTCACCATCTTCCAGGGAAAACTAGCTCAGCAACAATCACTTATAAAGCAATCATTGTTTATGGTGCCAAACAAAATGCTAACAATACTTCAAAATGGAAACATTATAACTATAACAATGGTCATCAACACCACAGAATTAATTGAAATTAATCGTTTTTCCACACTAGCTATGCATAGACTAAGGTTTTGGATAGACAGAGTCAAACTGAAAAATTCAATGCCATGGCTGGGATTTGAACCACCCAAAAGTTAGCTTCAAACACAAACAGCTCATTGTTTTTACGTTTAAAATTTTACATCCTTACTATGTACCTTACAATGCCAGTCAGTTCAAGCACTCAAACAATACTTTAAATAATGGCTCCAATTCTTATATTCAGTCCTTCCCTTTTGCTATTATCTGTGCATATCCACTGAATTTTTAACCTTTTACTATAATATTTTTGAGTGTCCTATTTAATGCAACTCTTTGGTTATATTTTTCATTTAATATAAATAATGAGCTGCAAATTAGGGTATAAATGAGTAACAAATGTAACCAAATGTGCTTTTATATAATTTTATAATTAATGTTTTTTGTACCTTTTATTCGTCACTTTATTTAATAGATTCCATTGGATGTTAATATAACGTCAGTTATTTATAATATATTCTTCAGATTTCATTATTCTGCACAGGTTTGAACCATTCTGTCCCTATTAATCAATATGTCTCCATCTCTTCCTCAGCCTTCCTATTTTTCATCTACCAATTGAAACATAGTCCGTCACTGTTCTAGGGAATCTATCCTTTTTCATCCTCTGTGCATGTCATTTTCAGTTTTTTATTTTTATATAATACTTAAATCAGCAATTTTCTTAATTTTTAAGATATAATAGCAGCAATATTAGGGTGGTAGTAGTTGTGGTAGTGGTAGAGTGGTGGCAGTAACGGTGGTGGGGATAAGGACATTCAGACTCATGCTCTACAACCTTTGGACTTTTACACTCTCCCTTTCTTTAATCTTTCTCATGAATTTGAGTTCTGTAGCTATGGATAGCTCCAGGACTTTCTTTCCTGTGATTGAATCTTTGTCCATATCTACACATTGAGCACCAAAGATGACTAGCTTCCTAGTGCTTTACATTTCTGTAAGATAATTATGCTAGAAGTTTGCTGTTCCAGATTTCATAATCTGTATCTCATATCTTTCTTGGGAATCCTGATTGCAGATGTTTTCTAAATTGTCTGTCGCCATACAATTTTCCACTGTTATCTGTATGAACATAAGGTGATAATGAATGAATAAATGAATGAATGAATAAATAACTAAATATATAAATAAGTGAACAAGAGAATAAATAAAAAATGAATATAAATGAATGAATGAATAAATTAATGAATGAATGACTGAATGAATTGATAAATGAATGAATGAATGAATGAATGAATGAATGAATGAATAAATGAATAAATAAATAAATAAATAAATAAATAAATAAATAAATAATAAATAAATAAATAAATAAATAAATAAATAAATAAATAAATAAATAAATAAATAAATAAATAAATAAATAAATAAATAAATAAATAAATAAATAAATAAATAAATAAATAAATAAATAAATAAATAAATAAATAAATGAGTGAATGAATGAATGAATGAATGAATGAATGAATGAATAAATAAATAAATAAATAAATAATAAATAAATAAATAAATAAACAAACAAACGAACGAACGAACGAACGAACGAACGAACGAACGAACGAACAAACAAACAAACAAACAAACAAACAAATAAATAAATAAATTATTAATTAACAAACAAATAAATAAATAAGTGAGCAAGTGAACAAGTGAATAAATAAAAATGAATGAATGAATGAGTGAATGAATTAATGAATAAGTAAATAAATAACCTTGAACTACTGTCTCCAAACCATGGTTTACTAAATTAAGATATATCACACACAGATAAATCACACACAGATATATCAAGTTTCTTACTCCTGCTCTCGCCCAAGCAAAACCTTCTCGCTCTAACAATGTAATTTTTATACTCCATTAGTGTTATTTTTGTACTATGACGTGTCTGATATCAATCAAAAGGACAAAATAAATTGAATTGAATTGAATTAAATTATGAAGTAGAGTAAACTCCACATTTGTGAACAATTACTTTTATATAGCATTTCTCTATGGTCTTTATATAGTTTATATTTATTTGCTTTTTCTACGTAAGACTTTTGTTGGATCCTGTATCTGTATATGTGTGTGTGTGTGTGCGCATATAATTATGTATTATATCAGATAGGAAGTTTGGGTTTCTGGAACAAAAATCAATGATAAATGCAATAGACAAAATAAACAGTACAATAATAACAGTGCTAAACAATAATGAGAAGGTAATTGCCATTTTTTTTGGATTTGTCAGAAGCCTTGGATTGTGTTAACATAGGTATATTATTAGTTAAGCTAGAGAACTATAGAGTTCAAAGATTAGAAAAGACTAGATCAACTCTTATTTAAAAAATAGAATGCAGTGTGTTGAAATAAATTACAGAAACAAAGATGGAACAAATGAAAAAATAAAATCCCACTATGAAACCATAAAGGTTCTAAGCTAGGTCCATTTTTATTCTTGGTATGTGTGAATGATATTGTCTCCCAATTATTGGGAAGCACAACAAACGACAGCTGAGAAGGGACCAGCTGCCACGCCACACCCACTCATTTGTCTCCTGTCACTAACTGAAGGAATGATTAGGAGAGGGATTGCGGGCCACTGAGCCATCTCTTTACCCTCCCCCTAGGTTCTCGAACGTGCGGGTTGTTTCGTCGAATCTGGAAACTTCTAGATGGCCAGCTGACCCTATATAAGCAACATATTGGGCTGCAGAAAAGTTAGTCAGTGCTTGACATGCTAGTGTACGACGAGTAGACTGTGTGAGTGCATCGAAGGATTGTACGTAATTACGAGTGCAAGTGAAATTGTAACGGACGAACTGGTGAATCGTAATTGTGTGCATTACGTAACTCTGTGTAATTGGCAAGAGTTTAACTGTAAGTTGGTGGAAATAAAGAACATTTTTGAGTGGTGCAATTGGACTTTTCATTTCACGAACCCACAAAGTCACAATATATTTGAGCTGGTACAAAGAAATGGAGGCTTAGCTATAGGCAATGCAGATGACATGACATTAATAATTAAAGGTAAAACAACAACTGCGGTGGAAGCAAAAGCAAATTCGATACTAAGAATAGTACAGGAACAGTATGCTTATTTGGATATGTTATTACATATTAAAAAGATAAAAATAAATTTTTAATTGAAAAATAGTACAACAATTACCTAGTACAAATAGTAATAAATGGAGAAATCATATCAGAGAAAAATTATAGTAGTTTTTTAGAAGTGAAAATTGATAAACAGTTAAACTGCAAACCATACAAAATACATATCACTAAAAAATTAAATAAAGGTATATACATGTATGTGAAGTACAGTATAAGTGGTATGTGAAGTACACTGTCTTAGTCAACTCATTTTATAATTTTAATTATTGCATAACTTCACAGTGTTAATTCCAATTTAAAGAGATGAAATTAATATCCTTTTTGTTTAATGTAAACATGTTTACTGTATTGCATATCTTATTCTATTTTTGTGGTGTATAACATGTGCACATCTGACATTGTCTATTATTGCACAAACTCCTTTCTCCCAGTTTCTATTGTATATAAGAAGTTTAAACTTAAAAGCATTTGTGAACTATTCTATAAATACACCAACCTATGGAATCTGAATCAGATGTAGAGCTGAAAGTGCGGCGCAAACAGTCTAAAGATTGCCGTGTTACTCTGATGAGAACATCCACTACTTTGCGACTGTAATATCGGCGCATCTCAGCCACTGCATTACGGACCAAATCCTGCATACCCTTTGGAAGTCCACCACCAGTACCCTCAGCCAGCAGCTTATGTGGGTGATCAAAATATTCCCAAGCCAAACTCCAATCTTGTTGCTGTTGAGCACCTACTCCATCACTAGCAGCTGCATCTCCCTTTGTGCTTCCAGTTCCATTCTTACTGTCTGCATCATAAACATACATCACGTATAACTCCTTTTGTACCAATTATTGTTTATTAAGTTACTTCTACTGTTAAGTTTTTTATTGCCACAAGGCATTTTGAAATGTAAATATTTCAAATCTATTTATTTATGAAGCTAGAAACAGTGATGTGTTAAGATGAAATTAAATTACTTTTAAATCTAATTTATTGCTTTGTAACACAAAATTTATACTATACTGGAGAAGATGAATGGTTGATCTCAAATCTAAAAGAGTTAAATTTAAAGGGAGTCGATTAATGACACTAAACAACACTTACTTTTAAATCATCCTGGAATATGTTTTAGAGACTTTGCCTCCAACGTCAACCGGATATCGACAATGGAAGCAAAGTCTCTGAAACATGTTCCGGGGAACTTAAAAGTAAGTGTTGTTTAGTGTCTTAATCGACTCCCTTTAAATTTAATTTATTACAACACTACTGTTTTCAACACTTCCAAGAAAGGAATTCTAAAAGAGTTGTTCTAATTCCATAATATAGATTACCTCAGAAGTAGTAAACTCTAAAACTCTGATGTAGTTTGTCAAAAGTAGTAATATTTTTTACATAATTTACATTAATATGTCAGCTTAATAATAATAATAATAATAATAATAATAATAATAATAATAATAATAATAATAATAATAATAATAATAATAATAATAATAATAATAATAATAATAATAATAATAATAATAATAATAATAATAATAATAATAATAATAATAATAATAATAATAATAATAATAATAATAATAATAATAATAATAATAATAATAATAATAATAATAATAATAATAATAATAATAATAATAATAATAATAATAATAATAATAATAATAATAATAATAATAATAATAATAATAATAATAATAATAATAATAATAATAATAATAATAATAATAATAATAATAATAATAATAATAATAATAATAATAATAATAATAATAATAATAATAATAATAATAATAATAATAATAATAATAATAATAATAATAATAATAATAATAATAATAATAATAATAATAATAATAATAATAATAATAATAATAATAATAATAATAATAATAATAATAATAATAATAATAATAATAATAATAATAATAATAATAATAATAATAATAATAATAATAATAATAATAATAATAATAATAATAATAATAATAATAATAATAATAATAATAATAATAATAATAATAATAATAATAATAATAATAATAATAATAATAATAATAATAATAATAATAATAATAATAATAATAATAATAATAATAATAATGACGATGATAATAATGATGATAATGATGATGATGACGATGACAATGCTGACGATGACGATGATGAAGATGACGATGATGATGATGATGATGATGATGATGATGATGATGATGATGATGATGATGATGATGATGATGATGATGATGATGATGATGATGATGATGATGATGATGATGATGATGATGACGACGACGATGACGATATTTATTTGTACTCCATATCTTACAATCTCAATTACAAGTTTTACAATTCTAATCTAGGTACAAATTTGTCAGCTGCTTATATTATGGGCTGATAGTGGTGTTGGCTCCCTTACATTATACATACGTATTTTAATCATTCAGAGATGTTTGTTAAAAGGATATCTATAAATGGTTTAATGTTTTGCTAACATTGTCAGTATATAGTTTTAGTATTTTTGTAGTTATTGCAACATATCTTCCTTTTAAAGATTCTGTTACCTACCTTATTTATTTTAATCTCTAGAAAAATATGCATCTCTGAGCATTTCCTTGAAAAGTTATGTGTATATCTCTTTTGTTTATGATCAAAAGTGTTTTTTAAACTTGTACCTCTAAGACCTCTTACCCCCTCTTCTCATGTTTTAGCTCATTTCCCAAAACACTGAACAGCATTGGCCAGGATTTCAATGTCAAAGATCCATAAACTGGCTGCTGTAGTAAGGGACAAGAGGGAATGACACAAATTAAATACAGGATGCCAGATTTCAGTAGCTCTTTGAGAAATCTTTTCTTTTTTTCATTTAAATGTACTAAAAGCAAAAGACATTGTGGCATTTAGGAGCTGTAGCTGTCTTGGTGGCATGAATACACAAAGTTCTCTCGCGCTTCAAGCCAGGTGTTGATGTGGTGAGATATGAATGTTTTGGGAGCATACATTGTTCCTGATATGTTGGTACCTCACCACATCTATGCCTGGCTTGAAGCCTGAGAGAACTTTGAATATTATGGCATTTATTTATTTTCATTTTTAACTTAGTATCCAAAATTTAATTAAGTTTGGGCAATATGAAGCACTAAAGTTAAATAACTATCCACAGTTTAATTTTCACTGCAGATGTATTTTGTTTTGCAGCCTATTGCTTTATAATTAAATGTTATTATAGCAGTTAGCAGCATTGAACAAGTTAAATTTTTTTAATTTGAAACTCACCATCCATTAAAAAGTCAAACTCATCGGTTCCACCGCCTGCTTTAAATGCCCGTGCTGCTTTTTGTACTAAATCTAATACCTCTTCAACAGCTTCCTCCACCATAAGACTTTTCCTATTTAGTTCCTGAAAAAGACATATAAATAAATATATTGGACAATTCTTAAAGTATCTGGGAGAATTTCACATATTGATCATACTTTTGGATACCACTTTGATAATGATGTTCTGCATGGACAGACAGACAATATAGGTTTGAGCCTTGTCTAATCTTATCTTGCATGCCAGAAATGGTAAAAGAAGTATATGATAAATAAAATCCGGGATAATAGCTGGTTTCAATCACTTTCAAAATTAAGCACATTATCAGACCTGGGAGTAGGATTTGTTAACAAATAAAAACAATAAAATACAGAATACATAAGAACGTTATATTCTGTTGAATGTGTTTACTGTTCTCATTTATTGGATTAAAGGAAACTTCTTTTGCAACCAAATGACAGTTCAGGGCCAGTTGTTACTCATGAATATACATTATGGATCTTATTCATATTCATATTCATTTATTGCATCCGTAAATCATACAACTCATGATGTGGAATTGTCAAATTACTAACTACACAAAAAATAGTAACAAAAAACAAGAATTACAATAAGTTGTTAAGCATAATAACCAAATTAATAATTAAAATTTACATTCCTTTTTTTCCTACCCTTTGTCATTTAAATACTCATCTACTTAGTAGTAACACTTTTGTAACAAATACTTCTTTGATGTGTTTTTAAACTTTGTGAAGGACTCAATGTTTTTTATTTCAGTTGGCAGTTTATTGTAGATATGAATTCCATTGAATTTAAAACTGTGCTCATACATTTTCCTTTTATGATAGGTGACGTAAGATTGAACTATTTCTCGTGTTATGGTCATGAATATCATTGCCTTTTTTAAATTTATCTAAGTTCGTTTTTACCTGTACTATTATTTCTAAAAGGTAAATGCTTGCTAATTACAAAATGCCTAATTTTTTTAACCATGGCTTACAACTATCTGTTCTCTTTAAATTCATCATAATTCTAATACCCTTTTTGGGTTCTAAATACTTTGATAATGCTACTACTATTTCCCCATACTGTTATACCATAAGAAATTAATGATTGAAAATTTGCAAAATAGGCTATTCTTAATGTATTCAAATTTACACTATGCTTCAAAATTGATATTTGGAAACAAATGCTACTTAATTTCTTCATTAGACTTTCAATATGTATATTCCAATTTAGACTGTCGTCCATCCAAACTCCTAAAAATTTTGTCTTTCCTGTATATTTAATTTCATTTTCATCCATTATAATTTCAGGTAAATTAACTGCCTTATTGATTTTATTATGAAAACCCAATGCCTGACTCTTATCCTTATTTATAACTAATTTGTTATTTTGAAAACAAGTTGATACTTCTTTCAAATTATTCATTACATTTTCTTTGAGTTCGTCATCATTTTGACCTGATATCAAGAGGCTCGTATCATCTGCAAATAAGGAGCATTTTAAAGAATTTTGTGAATAAAGTGCCAAATCATTAATATACAAAATAAATAACAGTGGCCCTAAAACTGAACCCTGCAGAACTCCACAGTTTATGCTAGCAGCTTTTGATTTTATAGTTTTTATTTCCTTTGTAGTTTTATCAACAAACTCTATTTCTATTATTTGCCTTCGCTCTCTCAAGTAGGAGACAAGCCAGTTATTTGCAGTTCCCCTAATTCCGTAATGAGATAATTTCTTTAATAGTATTTCATGATCAACTAAATCAAAAGCTTTAGACAGGTTGAGGAATATTCCAATACATTTTTCTGAATTGTCAAGCTTTTGGTGCACTTCGTCTATAAACTGTATCAGTGTAGTATTAATGGACTTTCCTTTTTGAAAGCCTTGCTGCCGATCATAAATTACATTAAATTTTGAAATAAAGTTGCACAATCTAATAAAAACAACTCTTTCTAATATTTTGGAAAAGATCGATAGCAGTGAGATGGATCTAAAATTTTGAACTTCCAAATTTTGATCCCTTTTTATACATTGGCCTTATTTTTGCCATCTTAAAGCAGTCTGGGAACCTACCTTCACTCAATGATAAATTTATTAAGTGCACTAATGGTTTTACTAAGTGGGCAGAGCATTGTTTTACCAAGAAATTTGAAAAACCAACCAAGTCAGTAGAGCTTTTATTTTTCATGCTTTTTATTGTGGTGTGAAGTTCATCTTCTTTTGTGGGTGCAAGAAAGAAGTCGGATATATTTTATTACTTATTATTTTACCTTCCATTACTTTTGACTCCCCTACAATCAATTTTGTTACCCCAGCATAATACTTACTAAAAACCTCTGCAACCATCCAAGGTTCATCTATAATATCGCCTTCTTTCTGGAGTTTGTAATAATCTCGCGTGGCTTTTACTTTGATTTCCTGTTTTATAATTTTCCAGGCAGCCTTAGATTTATTTACTGAATTTGCTAATTGTTTCTCATTGTACAGTTTCTTTGCTTTTCTAATAACCTTATTATAGATTCTTTTATAATTCAATAAGTACTGTGTAAACGTTTCTGATATTTTATTTTCCTTTGCGATTTTATTTAGAAATCTTAACCTTTTACTAGATATCAGAATACCTTTCGTCATCCAATTTTGCTGCCTATGCTCATTCGTTTTAAATTTTTTCCAAGGACACGCAATACTTACATGAAACTTAAGAATACTGACAAATTCTAGAAAGGCTGCATCTACATTTACTTTAGAATAAACATTTTCCTATTCCTCTCTAGATAGCAAATAATTTAAATAATCAATATTCTGCTTCCCTAAGCATTGCTTGTACTGATATGTGTCACATTGTCTATTTGTTTTGAGGTTCCATTGGTTATATATAACAAATATTTGACCATAGTGATCTGATAATACAGTGTCAATAATTTCAAAATTATATGGAGTAGCACGTTTATTAATGATAAGCTGGTCTATTGCTGATTTAGATGAATTTGTTACCCTAGTGGGCAAGTTCACTACCGCTTGCATGCCATAAGTAAATATTAAATTATCCAAATTTACTCTTTCAGGGTTACTACTCAGATAGTCAATATTAATATCCTCTATTATTACATTAGTTTGCCTTTTGCACAAATTCTCTAGTAAAGGGTCTAAACTTTCTAAAAATTGCTGAACATTGCTACTGGGATTCCAATATATACAAATTATTACAGTTTTATGTTCAACCAGCTCTATCATACTGATCTCAAAAAATTCTTCACATGCCAGATAATCAAATTTCCCAAGTTCGTTTACTTTGATCCCATCTTTTACGAACATGCAAGAACCCCCATTATTTTTTTGTTTTCTACAATAGGAGCTGACTAAGCAGGGACCTATTTAAGGGGAGATCCAGGGGGTCCGGACCCCCCCCCCAAATGAACTGTCATTTTAATTTTGTAATAAATACTCAAAGTATAAACTTGGAAGAAGCGTAGGGACAGTGAAGCACAAATTAGTACAAAAGTGAATCGAGAAGATATTGACACATTGCTTCACTCACACTGTTTATTCACAGGACATGTTTCAAGAGCACTTGCTCCTATCATCAGCTGATACTCGACTAGTGCTACATACATCACACCATCTATTGACAAAGCGGAGAAAGAGGAAACCACTACAACTTGCACTAGTCGAGTATCAGCTGATGATAGGAGCAAGAGCTCTTGAAACATGTCCTGTGAATAAACAGTGTGAGTGAAGCAATGTGTCAATATCTTCTCGATTCACTTTTGTACTTGTAATAAATAGTTTAAATAAAGCTCACTTAAAAATAAATAAAAAAAGTTTATTCAAGCTTCTCATCTTAATGTCTCTATTCACTGTCAGATAGACATGATGTTATAAAGGGTGAAGGGTGCGTGCGGAACAACTGTAAATGTAAAGGTTTCCGCCCCTAATCGAGAACTGTTTCTTTTCAACTTTCTGGCATTTCCTATATCCAAGGTCAAGTACGGTGGTAGAAGTACAGTCCGCTGAAAAATAAACAGCATGAATATAGTACTGTTATTGCATTTATAACTGAATACAGTTAGTGAATGAGTGATTTGGGGTGTAAGGACCATCGACAACAAGGACCTTTGGATCCCATGAATACAGTATGCAACACTAGATACTGCACCTAATGAACATGCGATGTAGGTGAGATATGCCTTAATAAAAATAACTAATTTCAGTAACGCAACACTCTCCACTGCTTACAGATAGTCTGGTTTATTAATGCATGTGGATTAACAGTCCTCATTAACATCGAGGGCTGCAGGGTTTAAAGAAAATGTAGTTGGATTATTTATTTTTATGCTCAAGATTATGCAAAAGTTAAGCTAGTAAAATAAAATTACGTATTCTTTGTCAGAACTACATTACATTTGTTCCACGTGTAAGTGTAACGTTTTAAGTGAAATATGGCGTCAAATTCTGTAAGTTATATGAGCAACCTACATAATTATATCAACAACTTTTATACTAATTATTAAAAAATCAAGAACAATTAGCAAATATACGACAAATAAATGTTTACATTTTATGGTTATTTAAAACGGCAGTGTTCTACATCTAAGCCCTGCAGCCGTCATTCATGTGCCGAAACTTAATGATCAGTGGAACAACGAATAACACTCGAATAACGGTTTTATAATAATAATGATAATAATGATGATAATAATAAATAGTAAATAATAATAATAATAATAATAATAATAATAATAATAATAATAATAATAATAATAATAATAATAATAATAATAATAATAATAATAATAATAATAATAATAATAATAATAATAATAATAATAATAATAATAATAATAATAATAATAATAATAATAATAATAATAATAATAATAATAATAATAATAATAATAATAATAATAATAATAATAATAATAATAATAATAATAATAATAATAATAATAATAATAATAATAATAATAATAATAATAATAATAATAATAATAATAATAATAATAATAATAATAATAATAATAATAATAATAATAATAATAATAATAATAATAATAATAATAATAATAATAATAATAATAATAATAATAATAATAATAATAATAATAATAATAATAATAATAATAATAATAATAATAATAATAATAATAATAATAATAATAATAATAATAATAATAATAATAATAATAATAATAATAATAATAATAATAATAATAATAATAATAATAATAATAATAATAATAATAATAATAATAATAATAATAATAATAATAATAATAATAATAATAATAATAATAATAATAATAACAACGATGGCGATGACAATGACGATGACGACGACTACAACGACGACGACGACGACGACGACGACGTGAACGACGACGACGATGATGATGATGATAAAATTATTCTTTAAATGTGATATACCTACAAGGTAATTAAGAATATTTTAGAAACTGTGAACGTTAACTCTCTCAACGGGGCTTTCAGATTAGCTATCTCCCAGATGAGCAAATAATGCAGGAGAGGAGCCTAAGTTTTCAAAACATAAACGTTCAAGTGGTGAGGAAACATTAGGAAGAGACTTCATCCGTGAGATACATCAATCGGTAATCGAAACCCTGTCTCTGGGAGAAACACATACATCATACACCATACTATACTAAAGCGGCGGGTTGCAGAGAATGTTAACATTCATTAACTATCATCCTCACTTGTAATGGAGAAGAAGGGGAATAGTTAGGTACTAAACAAGGCCTTCCAATGCAATGAAAACTCTTAAGTACTTTTATCCCAAAATAAATGATATCACAAGAAATAAACTTCTCTCAGAAAAACATTAGCAACAACAACTGAATAATCAAACGAAGCTGAAACTGCGGCTTTTTCTTTGGTTCCGACTGTGCACATCTAACTTGTCCTTAGGACTGTCATTAAGAACTGAGTTATTCTTTAAACTGAAAGAAGGGTCATTGACCAATGTGAGTGTCTACCTGCTAGGGTTGAAAAGCCGGACTTATAGCAGTGTAGCTAGTAAGCAAACGTTTCTCGTATTGTGGAGGTGTTTTTCGACAGCTTGAAACAGTGGTTTTTTTAGATATGAAGAGGAACGCAAAAATCGATAGTTTTTACAAACCTACCAATGCGAGCAAGAAATGCAGAACTAGCGCTTTAAGCGAAGTTAAACCTGAAGTTGGTGAGTTAAAAACTAAAAATGAGATGTGCAGTGTTCGTGTCGCGAGTGAAGAACTTCGCAGTATTAATGCCGGTTGTGATATCGGCATGCTGCTGCAAGAAACAAACTGTGTCAATATTCCTAGAGATGTTAGGTATGACATACTCACAAATGATTTGAAGCCTAATAGTTCATTTGTGTTTCCCGCACGTTTGCATGGCTCTAAGAGACTTAGTTTTCAATATAAGTGGCTGGATAGGTGGGGGTGGCTAGCATACTCAAAAGTTCAAGACGGTGCATATTGCCGTTTCTGCGTTCTCTTCTGCAAACAAGGCGTAGGTCAAGGCGGTCACCAAAACTTAGGATATTTGGTGACAAAACCATTTTGTAAATGGAAGCATGCTGTAGAAGCATTTAGCAATCACCAGACAAGTGGTTATCGTAAAAACTGTGTCTTATCAGCCGAGCGGTTTTTGGCAATAGAGAATGGCAGCGAAGCAGATGTGGCATCTCAGATTAATAGTCAGAGGGGAAAAGAAATTAGGGAAAATAGGGAAGCTCTTCTACCAATAATAAAAACAATTATATTTTGCGGACAAGAAGAACTGCCTCTCAGAGTTGACTTAGATAGTGGTCCCTTAATGTTATCAAAGCCTGATAAGAAAGACGGAAAATTTCGAGCTCTCTTGCGCTTTCGCCATGATGCTGGTGACAAAATATTAGAAAAGCATGTGGATAATACGAAGGAAAATGCAACTTATATTAACCCCTTAATCCAGAACGAAGTCCTGGGCATATGTGCCGAAATAGTACGAGGAAAGGTTCTCAGTGCTGTAAATGCTGCAGAATGCTTTAGTGTCATTGCTGATGAAGCTTTAGGTATTTCCGGAACGGAGCAGCTATCTGTTTGTTTATGGTATGTCAACTCTGACCATGTTTTGAGAGAAGACTTTGTGGGATTTGTGCCTATATATGACATTACCGATAGCAACATTGCTAAGACAATTATACAAGAATGCGTTAACCTTGGACTAAATATGAGCAATCTGGTGGGACAGGGGTACGATGGTGCTTCTTCTATGGCTGGAAAGTTCAATGGAGTTCAAGCGAAAGTGAAACAGCTATATCCAAAAGCTTTATTTGTTCATTTGCTAGTCATAGACTAAATTTAGCGTTGTCCTCTGCACTTACTACAACTCACATTCGTAATTGCTTAGGCACTATGAGTGACATTTGTGATTTATTTCGCAATCATCCTTTTGCTGGCAACGCTTTAAAGAATAGCATTAATGAGCTGTTACCTACCAGTAAGAAATCAAGACTGATTGGCCTTTACAATACAAGATTTGTAGAGAGGCATGATTCTGTCATTGTGTTTGTGGAACTTCTAGAACCGATTGTTCAGAGCCTTCAGGAGCTTTCCATAAGCAACAAATCAATTTCCAAAACTGCAGCACAACTATTGGCGGCCATAGAGAATAGTGCCTTTCTAATCTCACTATTGACATGCGAGAAACTTCTGTGTTTCACAGTCCGCCTTTCTACGTATCTGCAAAGCCCGGAACATGATCTTAGCTCTGCTTTGGAATATACCAGTGACGTAGTAAAGCAGCTGGAAGCTTTAAGAAAGAATGCTGTTGAAGAATTTCACAAAATCTTTGAGCAGTGTTCAAACACAATGAAATCCCTATTTGACTCTGAAATCAGAATTCAAAGACTGGCAGGGAAGCAGACAAAAAGGGACAATCACCCAGCAGATACAGCAGAGGAGTACTTCAGAAAATGTCTCTTTATTCCATGCACTGACGAACTGATCTCAAGTCTTAAGGAACGATTTGAACAGAACAAAGATGTATTGTCTGCTTTCGATATTTTATTGCCCAGAAATGTAGGAGAAACTAAAGCTGATAGGTTAAACAAGCTTTCTTTATATTTAGGCGGAAATATCAGTGACAGTGAAACACAGACAGAATATCAGTTGAGGTGTCAAAAATGGAAATTCACAGAGAAACAAAATAGACCAAATGATGCCATAAGTTCTTTGGTAACATGTTCATCAGCATTATATCCCTCAATTCATCGTCTGCTTAAAATTTTAGCCACCCTACCCATCTCAACTGCCAGTGTCGAAAGATCATTTTCAACAATGAAACGGCTCAAAACTTACCTCAGAAATAGAACTAGTGATGAGCGTTTAACTAATCTTGCCTTGTTGTCTGTACACTGGGATCAGAAAATCAATCCTGAGGAAGAGTTAAATATAAAGGGCAGGAGAAGCAGGCGTATCAACTTAGTATTATAGCACTACTTAAGCTTCGTGTACATAGTGTAAATAGTGTGAAAATATTTTCCATATAAACTGAAGGACTGTAATGGAGATCATCATGGACAAGGCTTCTCTTCAACAGTTTCTCAGCTCTTTGTGGTGAGTTTTCAAGTTAGACCCTTTTAATGTTACTAATATAGGTATTATTTATCTTGCATGTCTAGGAAACTTCTAGTAATTGCTACAGTATTTCATGTATATATTTTGGCTGGAGTCATATTTGCTACTTTTATAATTTTGTTAACCTGTCAATAGGTTTATTATCCTCTATATAGTAAGAAAGTATTGTATTGCAGGTACATCGCTATACTGCACTGAGTTTTGACCCTAGATATACATATAGAAGTATCATTGCGTTAATGTAACAGCGTATTTCAAAAACGAAAAATTGCAGATATATTTACATTTAGGATGTTTCGAAGTTGTGACACGAAGGTTTTGAAAAAATTTCTCCACACCAAACCATCCTTTAGATGGAAAAAGCCCGCCTCGGTAGCGTGGTGGAGGCGGGTCTGCCTCGCGTTCAAGAGGTCCCGAGTTCGAGTCTCGGTCAGGGTGAGTTACCTGGATAAGGTTTTCTCCGGGGTTTCCCTTATCCTGAAAGACGAATGTCGGGCAACTCTAAGCTCTATGGACCCTGGGCTCTTTAGAGCATTATTTCACCCATTCCATTCATCTCCGATATGACTTAATGTTGGATGACGTAAAATTACAAAAAAAAAAAAAAATGGAAGAACTTTCGTAAATTGTGTTCCCAAATTGTTTGTGTTCTCTAACGATTCCGATTAAAATGCTTCATGTTTGAGACACAACAATTTGAATATTCTGGGAATAGGTGATAAACACCACTTCAATTTCACTGATTATTCAACTGAGAAACCATGGCATCATAGATAAAATATCAGGTTACAAGCGAACGTGGAGCTCATAAAATGCGCAACTCCGGCAATTTCTAGTTTCCTTGTACCAGTTGTTTTCGAAACATCTCATGGCATGTAACAAGTTATATGTACATTTGGCAGTCTCAAAATTACAACTTTTTTTCAGCTGCATAATTTCATACGGAACCTAGTTTTTTTATTTATTTTTAAATACTTTAACATCCTTTAACTGGATTATCATATTGAGCAGTAAATGAAACGGACGACACCCTCAAATTAGTCCACGGCCACCAGAACTTAAGTTTTATCCGACATTCGTCTTCTTAAGATAAGGGAAAGCCCTGTGAAAAGTCCAATTCAGGAAACTTATCTTGATCTCAATTGGAACTCGCTTTAGCGGTGCTCAACTTTCGCTCATATGAGGTGGAGGTAAGCCTTCCTTCCTCTCGCGCGGCAAGGTTGGCCACTACCTCTTCACTGGGAGTCAGACACGGTACCACCACATTATGGAGGCGGACTACAGTTGAAATCATTTATAACCAAACAGTTTGTCTGATGACGATACGGAATGGAGCAATCGTGCTTTATATGAATAGTGAAACTGTGTGAACCAGAGACTCATGTCAGTGTACGGCATCAATGTTTAGTACCTCTACCACGTGCTTAGTAAGCACAAACGTGTTATATTCCATTTAAAAACTTTGATTTCGAGATGTCACCAGGAATGCAAGTTTAGAGGAAACCAAAACAGAGACAAAAATTAAAAAAGAATGTCCGCACGCGCGCTCCAGTGTGTATGTTTTTTGTGTTTGCTAATAGCATATTACAAAACCCAAAACTTAGAGGAATACGAAATGTAGGTTTTAATTTCATTATCTTTCAAGGATGCGAAACGAAGATTTTCAAGAAAATCGTCCAAAAAATGGCTTAATAAATTTAATTAAAACACAACATATTTAAGATACTCTATTGTGAATTTTTTGAGGAAAAACTCGAAGTCCACTTTACTGAAAGTGATGTTCGTATAACTATTCTAAACTTAAGAAATTAACGAAAAGTTACTGCACAGCATCTGAAGAACTCTAAAATATACAAATAATGTCAATTACAATAATGTATTGCAAGGTTAACCAATTCCGATATATTATCTGTTGGTAATTACAATTCTCAGATACTTACTTAAAGGTATTTAATTTTTGACTTCTAAGTTCCTATTCCTTTTTTCATTCAAGGAGAACTAATACTTTAAATGCATCAGTCAGTGGTTCGCTTTTTAAATATCTGATTATTGCTTATACCAGTTTATTCCAGCTATAAGAAAAAAAAACTGTGCAACTAAAGGCCTTTCTACAGACTTTATCCAAAGAATCAAGAAAACAAATTTTTATAAGAAGAATTTTGTAGAAGCTTGGGTGGAGAAAGTCAATTTTTTTTTTTTTTTTTTTTTTTTTTTTTTTTTTTTTTTTTTTTTACGTCCTCCAATGTTAGGACATATCGTACGTTGACTGAAATGGGTGAAATGATGCTCAACTGTGTCCAGGGTCCATGGAGCATAGAACTACCCGACATTCGTCTTTAAGGATAAGGAAAAATCTTGGAAAAAACCTTATGCAGGCAACTCATCCTGGGCGAGATTCGAACTTGGGACTTCTTGAACGTCAGGCAGACACGCTACCATCTACGCTAGCGGTGCGGGTAGGAGAGAAAGTCATGTGAATGTAACAATACATTTGTTTTTAATTTTTATTAACATGATAAAAACACATCCCTAATTAACTGTTAAAAGTAAATAATTCAACGTAGAATTTTTGGACCCCCCCAGAAATTAACTTCTAAATACGTGCCTGTGACTAAGGTATATCCTTCCAGTTTAAACATTTCTATTTCCTCCTGTTTGAGCCAATGCTCTGTTAAGGCTACAATGTGTATGTCCTTTAACATATCATTTAAGAGAATGTCTAAATTAATTTTTTTGTTTCTCGCACTTTGTATGTTTTGGTGAAATATTTTAATCCCTGCATTATAAGTGCTATCTGTTGTTGCACCATCTTTAATATGGTAGTTGAAACTAAAATCATTTTGGCTTGGTTGAACAGTTGGATATGCCCTATTAATTTTTTCAAAATTTGTTTTACTTCCTACTTGCTTTTTGAGTTTTCCTGCAACAAATCCACTATATTACATACCATTTTACTGAGAACATATGTACCTTTCCTGTTAACATGCAGGCCGTCTCTACCTAGGCATAAATTATCACAAAATTTATTTGGGTTCACATATATCACCTTTTCTTTATCACACACCTCATGAATAGCACTGTTTACTCTGTCAATATATGAGTCACTAACACTCCTTCTGTACAATATACCATTTACAAACACCCTGGCTGTGGGAAACTGCATTCTTGTAGCAGGTTTTTTGTATCATTTTGTAGTAATTCTGGAATAACACTGCACACAGAGTTTGTTCCCACATGTAACATTATTGCACTATAGTCCTCTTCATTTTCTTCCTTTGCAGCTTCGAATTCACCATTGAGAAGAAGGTTTGTTAACTGGTCTGTTCTTATCCCTCTTCTAACTTCTGTTCTAGTTCTTGATTCCTTTACGTTTTTGATGATGGAGTCTCCTATAAGTAGAAGTTTCTTATCCGTGTATTTTTTCTTGTAATCCTCACATTTCCACCGGTATTTATCCTTCCTGGGAGCATCTGCTACCGTGGCATTTACCTCCACCTGCTTCATTTCTCCTTGTTCTAGGTTTTTGCTATCGTCCACTTCTTCTAACACACTGAAGCGGTTTTCGATGGCAATATCATTCAGCTCTTTTGAGTTGACTGGGCATTGTTTTGCCATATTCTGTTAGGCCCGTTCCTTACGACTTCTGTATAGAACAGTTTAGAAGGCAATTCATCAAAAAAGCCCAAATATTTGTAGAAAATAGGTTTTTTCCATATGATACAATATATTCCATCAGATTATTTTAGCTGATTGATGGAAATTAATCATTTCTTTACACTAGCCATATATAGTCTAAGGTTTTTGATAGATGGAGTCAACATGAAAGATTAATGCCATGACTTGGATTTGAACCACAGAATCTCCTGGTTTCTGCCCAGTCACTCTAACCCATTGAGCTACCATGACCAATGTGCTGTCCTGACATTAAATTCTCCATTTGACTCATATATTTCCCCCTGGCAAACCACTAGGGGCTCTCATATTCGAGATACACTGTTTGTGGCGACTTTCTGTCGTAAGTACTTAAGTTCCAGGCTTCATCATTTAACTCTTATTATTTTAGTTGATTGATGGAAATTAATCATTTCTTTACACTGGCTGTATATATTAAGTGCCATGGCATTGAATTTTTCATGTTGACTCTATTTCTACCAGATTTAAATTTTGCTTTACTGTTGTGTAGGCTACCATCTAGTGAGATTGTACTAAATTAAAAAAAGCAAATGGAAGTTGTCAAGCTCTAACTTCATTGTGCTCTCATATAAATGAAACTTCTGCCACAGTGGGCAAGTGACATTGACATGAAGTTGTTGTTTAGAGTATGAGTGATATGAAAAAGGCCTGCAGGTGGCATGATTCATATCTATGTGACCAATATGTTTTAAGGTTGGTTCAAAAAGTGCCCATGTTTCAAAATAGATGATGTTGCCAAGGAAATTGTATTGTCATTTGTTACATGTTGCCAAAAGAAATGTGATATCTGCTGATTCATAGGTTAGTTTGGATTTATCATACTCATTTACTTTTTGGAACAAGGAAAACTAATTACTGGACAATATTTAGTGAGTTATTGGCCTGATTTCGCAAGAAGTTAAGGAGACACAGCCCCACTTGTGCTATTTTACCATAACCATCACTAGCTCACTCATCTAGTGTTGTCCCACCAAATTACATGATTTGGATTATGAATTGCTACCACACCCTTCTTATCCAACCAACTGCTTCCTGCAATTGTTTTGGTCTTTTTCTCAAACATGAAGTGGATTGCAATAACAAAATTTAGATCAAATAAGGAGTTCATCATCAAGACAGACTCATCAGTAAATGTAAACATAAAAATAATCATACACCAACAAAATGTCAATAGCAAATTTTGGAGAATTTGACAACTTCTACTTTTGGAAGAGGTTAAAAAAATGGCAATAACTTTAAAGATGTATGCACCCTAAAAGGAGTCTATGTTGAGAAACAATTTATGCTTGAAAAAAACTGGCATCTTGATACCTAACATGGATATTTATTGAACTGCCCTTGTAATTATCTACGAATGTCGGGTAGCTCTAAGCTCCATGGACCTTGGGCTCATTTGAGCATCATTTCACCCAGTTCATTCACCGTCCAATATGACTTAACATTGGAAGATGTAAATTACAAAAAAAAAAAAAAAAAAAAAAAAAAAAAAAAAAAAAAATCTGTTGTTCATGCATAAAAACTCCTTAAAATAAGCAGAAGTCACAAGGTCCTAGCAACTCTGTTGCCATGTTTCATCAAGTTAGGAATAGCATGGTAGATTTTAAATACTTTTTATAAGTTATTTTAATATCATTTAAAGAAAAAATAACCAATAAATCCCTAAGATTGCAATTCCTTTCTTGGAAGTGTTGAAAACAGTGTTGTTATGATAAATTAACTTTAAAGAGTCGATTAAAGACACTAGACAACACTTACTTTTAAATTTTTCCGGAACATGTTTCAGAGGCTTTGCCTCTATCATCGGCCGGCTCTCGACTGGTTCTCGCTGGTGTAGCTGACGATACCTTGTCACAGGTCTCCTCTGGTGCCATTCCATCTAACAAAAAATCTGGTATATATCAAATTGAATGCAATGACTGTAGTCAAATTTATATTGGAAAAACAAAAAGAAATTTAGAAACAAGAGCAAAGGAACACTTTAGAAACATAAAATATAAACAATTAGAAAAATCAGCAGTTGCCACACATTTTTGGGAAAAAAACCACAACATAAATCCAGAACCAAAACTACTGAAACATACATCAGGAAAACAAGAACTATCCACATGGGAACAAATCTTCATTTCAAAAAATAGGAACAAAGTATTCAATTTCGATATCCCCCAGAAGGATTTGTTCAGCAAGTTCCTAGAGCCGCCACCAGAGGAGACCTGTGACAAGGTATCGTCAGCTACACCAGCGAGAACCAGTCGAGAGCCGGCCGATGATAGAGGCAAAGCCTCTGAAACATGTTCCGGAAAAATTTAAAAGTAAGTGTTGTCTAGTATCTTTAATCGACTCTCTTTAAAGTTAAATCCCTAAGATGCCTAAGTTATGGTGTTCACAAGCTCTTGTGCTCTTATACATAAGCCACCATTTCTCAGGACAAATTCTGCTGTGTTACAGGTCCCTTTAAAGCTGACATTACATATTTCATCCTGGAAATAAGAAAAGTAGTCAACAACAACAAATTGGTAGCACAGCGACCACAGGAAACAAGGAGAGGGTTTATCTTTTTAGTTGGTGATTTCAAGATCTAATTTAAGCTAATCCTGGAGAAACTATTTGTAGTAGGTTTATTAATACTCGTCACTTACTTGTTTATATTAATGAGATATGAGAATATTAATGAGATATGAGAATAATATATTGTTTATATTAATGGATACATATAGGTAATCCTGGAGGTTTGTACATCAGGTGGTCTCAAAAAGGCAAAATATTGTATATCTGGATAGGTCAATTCTAAGAATGCCCAAAAGGCTGAACTGGTAATAATTGAGGATATTATTTGATTTTTCAAATGTTCAATGTTATGGACTGATTTATGCAAATTAAATTTGATTGCACAAAGTGGAAGGATGTTATGTTTTGTTTTTGTGTACCTAATTCCTTTTTTTTTTTTTCTCTCTCCCTCTCTCTTATTTCTTGCATCCACAACAGAAGATGAACTTCACACCATAATAAAAAGCATGAAAAATAAAAGCTCTACTGACTTGGATGGTTTTTCAAATGTCTTGGTAAAACAATGCTCTGCCCACTTAGTAAAACCATTAGTGCACTTAATAAATTTATCATTGAGTGAAGGTAGGTTCCCAGACTGCTTTAAGATGGCAAAATAAAGCCAATGTATAAAAAGGGATCAAAATTGGAAGTTCAAAATTTTAGACCCATCTCACTGCTATCGATCTTTCCCAAAATATTAGAAAGAGTGGTTTTTATTAGATTGTGTAACTTTATTTCAAAATTTAATGTAATTTATGATCGGAAGCATGGCTTTCAAAAAAAAAGTCCATTAATACTACACTGATACAGTTTATAGATGAAGTGCCCCAAAAGCTTGACAGTTCAGAAAAATGTATTGGAATATTCCTCGACCTGTCTAAAGCTTTTGATTTAGTTGATCATGGAATGCTATTAAAGAAATTATCTCATTACGGAATTAGGGTAACTGCAAATAACTGGCTTGTCTCCTACTTGAGAGAGCGAAGGCAAATAATAGAAATAGAGTTTGTTGATAAAACTACAAAGGAAATAAAAACTATAAAATCAAAAGCTGCTAGCATAAACTGTGGAGTTCTGCAGGGTTCAGTTTTAGGGCCACTGTTATTTATTTTGTATATTAATGATTTGGCACTCTATTCACAAAATTCTTTAAAATGCTCCTTATTTGCAGATGATACGAGCCTCTTGATATCAGGTCAAAATGATGACGAACTCAAAGAAAATGTAATGAATAATTTGAAAGAAGTATCAACTTGGTTTCAAAATAACAAATTAGTTATAAATAAGGATAAGAGTCAGGCATTGGGTTTTCATAATAAAATCAATAAGGCAGTTAATTTACCTGAAATTATAATGGATGAAAATGAAATTAAATATACAGGAAAGACAAAATTTTTAGGAGTTTGGATGGACGACAGTCTAAATTGGAATATACATATTTAAAGTCTAATGAAGAAATTAAGTAGCATTTGTTTCCAAATATCAATTTTGAAGCATAGTAAATTTGAATACATTAAGAATAGCTTATTTTGCAAATTTTCAATCATTAATTTCTTATGGTATAACAGTATGGGGAAATAGTAGTAGCATTATCAAAGTATTTAGAATCCAAAAAAGGGTAATTAGAATTATGATGAATTTAAAGAGAACAGATAGTTGTAAGCCATGGTTCAAAAAATTAGGCATTTTGTAATTAGCAAGCATTTACCTTTTAGAAATAATTTTACAGGTAAAAACGAACTTAGATAAATTTAAAAAAAGCAATGATATTCATGACCATAACACGAGAAATAGTTCAAACTTACATGTCACCTATCATAAAAAGAAAATGTATGAGCACAGTTTTAAATTCAACGGAATTCATATCTACAATAAACTGCCAACTGAAATAAAAAACATTGAGTCCTTCACAAAGTTTAAAAACACATCAAAGAAGTATTTGTTACAAAAGTGTTACTACTCAGTAGAAGAGTATTTAAATGACAAAGGGTAGGAATAAAAGGAATGTAAATTTTAATTATTAATTTGGTTATTATGCTTAACAACTTATTGTAATTCTTGTTTTTTGTTACTATTTTTTGTGTAGTTAGTAATTTGACAATTCCACATCATGAGTTGTATGATTTACGGATGCAATAAATAAATATGAATATTTCCTCATGTATAAAAGCCAGGCAAAATAAGAAAGATTTTTGAGTTTTAAAGTGTTAATAATTGGAATCAACTCTAGTTCTGTACTAGAATAAATGTATTTAAAACAGAGTTTGTAGATATGTGAGTGGCATATTTTTGTATTACCTATATATAGGTATGCAGTAGCCATTGATCTCCTTCCACTTCTAGTACTGCTTGGTATTACTTCCATTCAGGATTGACTGGTTGTGCCATGGCTGAGTGGTTATACTGTTTGGCTCTTATCAAGATGGCTCGGGTTCGATCCCAGGCAACTGCAAAATGAGGTATGTAGTGGACACCATGGCGCTAGGACGAGTTTTCTCTAGGTCCTCCGATTTGCCTCTTCAGCATTCTGCAAATTACTCTATCATAATCTTTCCTATCATTCATCTTGCCCTCATATATATTATATATCATCCACTTCCTTCAGCTTCACACCAGGCATTGGGCTGATCACCTATCCTGGTTCTCTATCGGATCCAAACTTCAGTTACTTAGGCCAGACCTTAAAAGGGATAGGGGAACAAAAATCCCCTAACACCACGATAGTGGTACAAAAAGTTAAACAAGGAGAAGAAGAAGAGGATTGACTACTTTAATTATTTTATTTGTATTATCCACTCAAAAGGGACTTCTAAAGAATAAAGCCTTTGATTGGTCTAAGTAAAGTAGATGTTGAATTTGGTAAATTTATTTGTACTAAGTTTTTCATATTGTCACTTAGATTTTTTTTCTTGAGAGACCAGTTTCAGAAGCTATTGCTTCCATTTTCAACCTCAATGGCCAAATTTCATCTGTTGTTGTTGCCTGCAGTCTACTCTCTGGTGCTGGAATATGAACTTCTTTATCAAATAATTGACTGGTAGGATTTCAAAGTTCATTACCTGCCTTTATATTTTCATATTAAGAAGTTCCTCCACATTGTCAATTTATTATGGTTTATCACAGCTTAACAATTTTGGATTTCCGTCAAGATTATGATTTTCCTTCTAAAAGTGAAATGCTACTGCTGACTTGTCTTCCTATTTCAATTTTATGCTTTAAAATATTATTGACACAGCTTTTCACATTTCTTTTAGTTTGACCTATGTAGAATTTTTCACAATCTTTGCAACTTATTTGGTATATTCCGATCTACTGATTGGTAGTTCATTTGTTTTCGAATTTAACAATTTTAATACTAAGTATGTGTTTGTAGGTGTCCAGCTGATACATTGTTCTTTAAAGAACTTCTTGAATTTATTAAATATTTTTGGGTGGTATGTGAATCCACTGAATATTGTATTGTTTTCTTTTTCTTTGGTGAATAGTATTGCTTCTTTAATGGTTTTCTTTAGCTTAGCATTTTTAATTTTTTTAAAAACCAGATTTTTATCCATTTTCTTCTGCTATGTGAATCATGGCTGTTTGTTACTTGTAGTATTCTAATTTATCCATGGGTAAGTTGACCAGTCTGTGTAAGGTTGTTTAAAATAATATGTTTATATCTAATCAGCTTATAGATATAATTTTTTATGTAATTTTCTGACTGTTTTGGCTTCCTGTAAATTCCAAATTTTACTTTTGTGTCATTCCTGATGATGTTTAAGTCCAAGAAAGAGAGTTGTCCATTGACTTGCTTTTCTGCTATGAATTTGATAACTTTTTCCTGCAGATTGAGTAGTTTTAAGGTATCATCTAAATGTCTGTTTGGGACTGTTGCACAGATGTCAATATACTGGTATCAAAGCTTCATAAACATGCAACGAGTCAGCATACCCATGGATAAAACAGAATACTACATGGAACAAACAGCCATACTTCACATAGCACAAGAAAGTGGATACAACATAAGTATGGTATCTTGTACATAGTTTCCTGGTTAATGATCTGGCTTTTATCAGTTTATCTGTCCAAATTTTTTCTGAAAATTTATTGGGTTTCATTTTTGGAACGTTTTATTCATAACATTTTTAATTGTTATCGTTAAAATTTTTGCATCTTCATCTATTGAGTATCGTTGATAATTCAAATTTAGAGTTTTGAAGTAATATCTATGTTTACACTAGCTCCCACTCTGTTTTGAAAAGTGGGAGGGTTATTATTTTGGTTAAGATAACAAGTCCTAACTCAGCTATCAATCCCTTCAAGATTTTGCCTTTACGATCTGTATTTGGGTTTTGCATTGCAGTCAGCCAAATGTACTATATCAGTATCTTTATATTTCATATGGAAATGATCCAATGAGTAAACTATACTGGAAGTAGTAATTTGCCAGAATAAATTTTCCAATTCAGCAAAATTAAGCAACAACTAAACTGTACTTGCAGACTAATTCTGAACTGTTCTGCTTTTGCAGCTCCTTTAACATCCTGCCGGTCATGGCAAAAAGGTACTAGAAGCTGAATGTTCTAGTTCTGCCAAAACTGACAGACTGGAAAACATACAGCATGAAGTGGCTACTTTCGGATATGGTTGTCAACTAGTGGCTGTCCTTGGATGCTCCATTTTCTTGCTTCATTCAGTTGGCACATGACAAAGATAGTGGAATGGGTTGACTCACACTCAATCCCTCGACGCAGACACTCACTGGCACTATGCCAATATCTAAGACTCTTTAGGTTAACAGTTAAGATTTGAAGGAGAATATATTAGTGGTAGCATTGTTTAGGAAAGCTGCTTTATGCATACCTTTGTCATTTGTGGTTTGAATTAATTTTAGAATCTTTCTTTCTGCTACAAGGGTGAACACATTATGATTCTTACTCCAAGCAAAATTTCTAAAAGTAATTTTACTTTTATTTATATGATAAAAAACTGCCTGTGTCTTTCCTCACATTTTGCTTCTCTGTCAAATTCATTTTTTAAGGTGCCTAAAATAACTTGACACATCATGCTAACCATGATAGAAAATGCAACTGTTTCCTATCATTTACATCACTATTATTTAATAATTTAGAAGCAGTATAAATGATGTAGGATTATTGCACTCTAATTTAGTATAAACATTATTATAATCATCAGATTTAAATTAATCCTTTCTCTGAGTTTCCTTGAAGCTGTCCATTTTTTTTAACTCTCACTTAGAATTCTAGAATTTACAAAGTTTGAGCTTTGGCAAGTCTTGAGAATTTTCGTAGGTAAACGTGATACATACAAAGAATGTAGTATATCACTATACTTGTCAGAGGTAATGCCTAGCATTTCTAATTAGTGATATTCTAAACTATCAATAAGTTGTACATGAACTGGATTCATTAGCAGGGGAAGGATTTTTCAGTACTAAAGTTAACAGTTCTTTAGTGAAAATTTCTACAAGCTAAGCTTCCCTCCCAAATCTCTTCATAGATGTTCTATATCTCTAACTTAAGTTCTTTTCTAAGAGAGATAAGAGGTAGGGGAAAGGGAATTTGTGAATTGTGTGGGGGAAAAGAAAGCAAGAATACTATGTAACAGAATGCGAGGAGGTTGTAATCTGGAGAAAAAAGTTTTGGGAGGAAAACTGGGATAAAAGAGAGGAGAGGATAGTAGCTATAAAAATGTTCACACGCACGCACGCACGCACGCACGCACGCGCGCTCGCACACACACACACACACACACACACACACACACACACACACACACACACACACACACACACACACACACACACACACACACACACACACACACACACACACACACAAATAAATAATAGTAGTAATTTATTTGCTTTTACATCAACAAATGGAAATACAAAATCAAGATTACAATTATAAAATCCATACTGAAATATGCCATATATTCCTAAATCCTGAAAATCCTATCATGTTATCATGTTGCCCACCATTGAATAGTAATTCAGTCCCCATACACCTAACCCTAGGTTTTTGTGTATTGGAGGCCCTCTGCTCCTTTTTACACTTTCTGCCATTTCACCTATCCCACTCTACATTTTTCTCTTAATTGTTCTTAGCCATCTCTCTTTAACTTTCGCTAAATAATTCCCTATATTTCTCCTGTTCTTTTCTCCTCTTACTGACAACATTTTTCTAATTACTTCACCCCCCCCCCCAAATTGTCCCATTTAAGTAGCCAAGCCTGCTCTCTCCATATCTTTGTTTGACTAAAATTTAATATACAATGGAAATCTGCATTCTCTTCTCCACACAATGAACATTTATCTAGCTCTCTCTCTTGACCTATACCTTTCAAGTTTCTCACTCCTGTTCTCGCCCAAGCAAAACCTTCTCGGCCTAACTTACTACATATATCTATATATCGTTCCCTCCCCCAGGTTGTTTTTATTTCTCTATATAATCTCAGTGAACTTTTGTCACTTGTATTGGCAAAAATGTCTTGTCTGTCAATATCTTCTAATCTTAACTTAACTTCTTTCCAGAAGCCTCTATACCCATACTCTGCATTTATCCAAGAATGACCCATACCTATCTGCTTCAACAAGTCATACATTTTATGTGCCCAAGACCCACCCCAGTTACTTCTCTTTTGAATATGAAAACATTCTTTAATTATATTGCCATCTTCCAAGTTAGTGATTCTGTATAAATATTTCATTACCCTTGACAAGATTTTAATTTTAGTAGAATGCCTGCCAGTTCTAATTGTGCTGCCCCATTAGGTGATGCTATTGGTAATCCCGATATGTATTTACAAAAGGATCTATGCACTGTTATCAGTCTCTCTCCAAGCCTCATCTATTCCTCAAACCTCTGATCCATGTAACATTCTATTTTCTACTACTGCCATATAAATCCTCTCCAACCATTTGACATTTATATCTGGCAGTTTACTGTAGCATGATCTTATCACTCTCATGGCCATTTTACCTTTTGCCACAGACATCTTTTTTTGTTCTTTCCAGCTGCCATCTGAACTCAACCTTGTACCCAAATAATCAAATCTCCTTACTACCTCTATTTCTCTTCTATTAACCTCCCATTTCTCATCCTTATGCAACCTGTATCCTTTTTTGAAGACCATAATCTTTGTTTTGTTTTCATTCATCAAGCTTCTTCATACGCTTGTTGCCTTCCCCTAACTCTAATCTTAATGGAAAGTGACAGCTTGATGTTAAAACATTCATAACTTCAAAATCTAGGATCCATTCATCAATTCCTACAGAATACATTAAAATATCTACCACACTTTGGCCATTTTTATTAGCAAATGTGAATTCCCCTTCTTTGTCACCCGCTTTCAGGCCATTACAGATCATAAGATTATTCTCCTCACAGAAATCTAAAAGTTTCCTCCCTTCATTATTGGTAACTTTGTCTTTACTATGTCTAATCTCTATTTCAAGTTCCTTCTTAGCTTCATCACTTGAATTAATCCACTTAACCTGGTGTTCCCCTATTCTTGCATTTAAATCACCTACATTTATTATTTCAACTTTCCCATACTTATTTTCTAACACTTCTATACCCCAACCTAGTTTCCTAAACACATTTGGATCATAGAACTCTGATACAGTAGGTGGGTTATACTCTGTAGCAATACAGACAGTTTCCCCATTTTGATATATGTCCCCTATGGAGATCCATAACACTGATCTGCTTGACAGTTCTTTTTCTTCTTTCACCTTAAGACATTTATCTTTCTTTATAAAACAGCCTAAACCCCCTGAAGCTCTGCCTTTCCTTTGGTTCTTCATCCCACTTATGCTATAAAAGTCAAATCCTGGAATTATTACACTAGTTTTTTTTTCTCTATCCAGGTTTCCGCAACCATTAATATACCACAAGTTTTTAGCACATTATAGATTTCCCCACTGCACACTTTCTCCCAAAGCCCGTCTACATTCCAACCCCCAATGGATAATGCGAATCCCTATGCTTCATCTTTCCTTTTGAACCTCCACCTTTCTAAGTTCATCTGGCTCCTGGTGCGCACACGGTCTTTCACTTCCAGGATACTTCCTGGTGGCGTTGACACCACTTGTAAGTCGCCTAAATTCTACTCAATCTCAGCCGTTCTCAAACTACTTGACGTGGTAGGAGCTTCCCCTATCAGCTGATCTTGCGTGTCATTTAGCTGTTGTGATTCGACTCGCTCGGTCCTGTGTTGGGTCCGTACGTGTGACGTCACAGGTGACGTATCTTCTCTTTCCCTCGTCAGCATCGCTGACTCTGGCTTCCTCGCAGGTGGCGTATGCTCCGTTTCCGTAGTTCGACCACGTGCCAGTTGGAAATTCCTTTCGTCTTTTGCCCTCAAAATGTAGTTGCCCTCCCATGTAACGTAGTGCTGACGAAGTTCCTGCTTCACACCATCGATCCACAAATCAACACCTTTTAAATATGCCCGTTTTCCTGCTGCTCTTGCTTTCTTCATTTCCAATAAAGCTAAAGATTTCAATTCGCGCTGTTTCTTACCCAAATCTTGCTCAATAAATATTTTAGTGCCTTTTAACTGTTGACTGTTCCTCAACACTTCCCATTTGAATCTCATTGATGTTACTTTCACTATTATTGGTCTTGGTTTCGGTCCAAATCGTCCTATTCTAAAACAATCCACTATCTCCCAACCTGCCATATTTAGTTTCAGTTTTTGTTGGAATATGTTTTCTACATCCTGCCATACTCATCGGTCTTTTCTCTCTTCTAATCCAAATATTATCAGGTTTAGTTTCCGATACCTTCCTCTAAATTTTCCAACCGGGTTAGTCTGTCTTTACATTCTTTTATTTCTTCCTTTACTTCCTCGTCAAATTTCTCTAATGCTGTTAACATCCCGTTAAACTGTTCGCCAATCTTCTTGTTAATTCTATTTTCCATCTTCACTTCTTTTATTTCTTTTGTGATATTTTCTGACATCGCGGCTAGTTGCTCCATTGTCTGTCCGGGGTTTAGTTCCACTTCCCCAATAATTAACAAAGCCCATATCACTAAGATGTACCATACACTTATTAAACATATACCAGAAGATCCCTGCTGAGTTTTCTGGCTCATTCTAAATTCGTTAAAAGCGCCGATCCTAATTCTATACATTTGCGCGTCAATCATCTTCGATCACGAGCGCGTGTGCTTACGCGTCCGTCTTCCTTCGCGTCTGGCAGGCAACTCAAATAAATAAATAAATAAATAAAAAATTCATTCACTCACTCGTTCATTCGTTCATTTGTTCATTCGTTTTTTCATTCATTTGTTTGTTCATTCATTCAACTTAGTTCTTTGTTCTATCTCTTTGTTTTAAGTAACTCCAAAACTATAAACAATCTCTTGCATCACTATCAAGTCTTTTATCTGACTAGAAATAGAATCTTGACTATAAGAATTTTTGGAATGAATATTTAAAAATGTCCCAAAAATTAGTTAAGAGAGTTGAGAAAAAAGTGAGAGAAAATACTTGCTGAAGAAAAAGGATAAATTGGTAATATATAAAAGGAGTAAGATTAATAGGTAACTAAGAGTAAGATTAGTAACTAAGAACAAGTTAAACTACATCAATTATAGAAATAATCACAGAGAATATATGAATAAATCTTGGTGAATCTAAATAGGGAGTAGTACAACAATGTATTTTTGTGCTTGTAATCTGTTCATTAGCAACATAGAGATACAAACCTGAATTATATTTTTCCAATACATTATTACTGTATGTAAATATATAAACACTTATGAGAGAATCAATACAATTATCAATATGTTAATTTCTGGTTCCCAAGGTCACTGGTTTAACATGATAGAGGGCAATGGACATTTTCAAGTATAAAAATTTTCAGCGAGGCTTCCTTCAGTAGGACAGTAAAGCCACTGGTTTCATGTGATAGATTTATGGCATGTAAAAAACCTTAAGCCTTATAAAGATACCTCTAAGTAAAACTAAGCAGTCTTTTATGCCCAATATATGGTAGAATGGCATAGTGAGAACCACAGCAGTTACAGAGCATCCACAAATAAATAAATAGCTATCAATTTTCATTCCTTCTATCATGAATATGGTGACTTACTACAGCAGCATTTCGGCAAGTCTCTTCAGTGTATTCAAGAAATTTATCTACAGTCCATGGTTCATTTTCAGGAAGGGCATGTAGAGTCACCTTTTGCATTCCAGTCAGCACTTTCAATATTCTATTTGTGTACACATCGTGAACCCTGAAATATTAATGTCGTAATTATATTTGGAACAATATAAAAAGTAAATTTTGAAGGTAATCTTCTTACAAAGATAATAAAGAAAAGAGCAGGTTTATTTGTAGAATGTTAATACATTTTTTGCAGAATTTTTCTTTACGTTTTTACTATAGAGGCTACTTCTCCTTTTTTCTTTTTTCTATTTTTTTGATTCATACTTTTCAAAAATAGCCCAACACCAAGTTTGTTTGACACAATACACGAAGTGAATAAAATGCCAACTTTTAGCAACTACCGAGAAGTGAATTTCAACCTTACAGGATACAAAAACTCCAAGTGAAAGCCTTATGGAAGTAAATGGGTACAATTCTAATCTAGGTACAAATTTGTCAGCTTCTTAAATTACGTTCTGATAGTGGTGTTGGCTCCCTGGCTGTTATATATGATAAAATACATCCCATTGCAAACAAATTCAGATATTCATAACCACAACACAAGAAACAAGAATAATTTCGCTACTATGATGTATAGACTCCACCTGTGTGACAAGTTGCCTAGTTACATGGGAGCCAAACTATATAACAAACTCCCAGCAGAAGTTAAAGTGTCTAGTAATTTAACAAAATTCAAATTTTTCTTGAAATCATATTTAATTAATAATGTTTTTTATTCACTTGATGAATTTCTAAACTAAGACTACAACTTCAGAATTTATCGTTTGAGTGCTGGTTTCTTATTTTACAATACTTATGACTAATACCTAGACATTGTATTAGGTGTACAAGACTATACATTTAGAATAACATCACCTAAGTTTTAGTTTCTTCTAATATCTGTATATATATCAAAATATCCAGCAACTTTAATTGTATATAATTGACGACTTGCCTGTTTTCAACAATGCTTGTAAAACATAAGGTGATAATAAAGTATTATTATTATTATTATTATTATTATTATTATTATTATTATTATTATTATTATTATTATTATTATTATTATTATTATTATTATTATTATTATTATTATTATTATTATTATTATTATTATTATTATTATTATTATTATTATTATTATTATTATTATTATTATTATTATTATTATTATTATTATTATTATTATTATTATTATTATTATTATTATTATTATTATTATTATTATTATTATTATTATTATTATTATTATTATTATTATTATTATTATTATTATTATTATTATTATTATTATTATTATTATTATTATTATTATTATTATTATTATTATTATTATTATTATTATTATTATTATTATTATTATTATTATTATTATTATTATTATTATTATTATTATTATTATCATTATTATTATCATCATCATCATTATTAACCTCTATCCTAGCCCTTATATGACCTTGACCTAATGTTCTGATTGTGTCTTCCATTTCTCTACCTCCTATTTCCTCGTCCTCAACCATTTCTCTTTGACTTTGTCAGCAAATTTCCCCACCTCCCTTAATATTTTCTCTCTTTTCAACGTAAGCATTTTTATTGTTACTATGTAAGCCCCTTTATTATCCCAGTTCTTATCCCATATTAATTTCCTCCAGTTTTCAATTTCTTTACACTCCACTACATAATGTTCTGAACTTATTTTCTTTCCACATAGAATGCACTCCTTTGGTGAACCCCCTCTCAATATGGCTCCTGTCCTTAACCAAGCTAAACCCTCCCTCTCATATCTATCACATGTCTATATCTGTTTCCCTTCCCCATTCTGTCTTTATTTTCAGATATGCATTTTGTGATTTCTTACTTATCAGATTTCCCCACTCACTTGACTGTCAATGTCCTCAAGTAAATGGTATCAATATTAATTATTCCACTGAGCCTCTAAATGATGAGCTTGACATTTCTGTATCTTTATAACATTGATTTTGCACAGCATAAATGAGTTTAGGACCGAAGATTTAAAGCTGCCATATATTTGAGCTTTCTTGATGCTGTCACATGTTTCTAGACAGCAGGTAGTCTGTAGTCCGAAGCTCCCAAAGAATTAGGTATGATATCCACACAGCATTTCAAGTACCTGTATTACTACAGTTACCATTATTACTATAGTAATCACAATTTCTATAACAGAAGATACTGGGAATGTTGACTCACACCAATTAAAAGAAAATTCATACATACACAACACTTGATCTTCGAAAATAAGAGTTAACCTTTCTGATCAAATCAAATCGAATCAAATTTTATTGACACAATAACATTTACATGTCTGAACAAAGCACGTAAACTGGTATCTCGTCAGTATACATATTACAATGTAAAAACTACATGTAAAATTAATGATTAATGCAAAAGAAAATGTAGGTAGTAGAATAAAATTGTATAAATATATTCGCTAGAGCTTAAAACTATACAGCTAACAAAACTCAATAATTAGTTTATGTCATCTTGTATATTTTCTTCAACTGAGTAATAGGCTTTCCTAATAAGTAGGTTATTAACATGTTTTTTGAACGGTGTTTTGCTTTTTTCTTTCCAAATTAACAGTGGTAGTTTGTTGAATATCTTAATTCCCATATAGTAGAGGCTTTTTTCCAACACTTAATTATCCTGATTGGTATGTACTACATAATCAATTAAATTGTATAAATATAATGATGGCTGTGTAAGTATTCCCAATTTTTTAAAGAATTGTCTACATAACTCTCTATATCCTAGATGCATCATTACCCTTATTATGTTTTTCTGAATTTTAAATACTTTTTCGCACCCATAACCATTACCCCTAGAATTATGCCCTATACAAGTACTGATTGAAAATAACTAAAATATAATATCTTTCTTATTTCTAAACTAGTTATCTGTGGAAGGCAATACATATTAAAGTAAGCCGTATTTAGTTTTTTTACATTATAATCAATGTCGTTGGTTCATCTTAGTTGTTCATCTAAAATTATCCCTCAAACTTTATTTACATTATTTGCACTGACATTTGAGATGTTTTGTGCATTGCCTGAAGTGATAAATTTGATTAGGTTGGTTTTTGTTTTATTTAATTTCAGACCTTTGTAGGTAAATCATTTTACCAAAGATTCTATGGCACTATTTATGTTGATTTTTAGGTTTTGAATAGTTTTGTGCTTTATAGTTACAGTTGTATCATCTGTATGATTGGACTACCATTTATGTTCATGGGTAAATCATTTGTATAGAGTATGTATGTATAATAGTGGCCCTAACAGTGATCCTTGAGAGACACCCATATGATCTGCCTCCAGTGTGAGTGGATATATCCTGATTTCCCTTCAGCGATAATCTTTTGTTTTCTATTGTCAAGATAACATTCAAGCCATTTCAGACTATCACCTCTTATCCCATAGTATTCCAAATTTTTTAGCAGAATTTCATGATTCACACAATCAAAAGTTTTAGATACATCACATATTACAGCAGCAGTAAAATTATCTTCATCTATACTTCTAGATACTTCATTACAAGATCAATCATAGCAGAGATTGTTGAATAATTTTTCTTAATGCTGTGTTGACATTTGTTTAATAATTTGTGATTCTCTAAATAGGTTATTAAATGGGAATATACTAGTTTTTCAAATATCATGCAAAAAATGGTCAAGGTGGATATTGGTCTATAATTTTTAAATTCATCAGCACCACCTTTGAGTAATGGCTTGATTACTGATTGGTTTGATTCTTGATGATGGGTAAGAAATTTGATTTTTACTTTCTTTATTATAAGGGGAAGTATTTGATCCCATCCAGCAAATGTCTTTGGTTTTAAGGAAATTATTATACTTTTAATGTATTTTGTGGTAGCTATACCTAGATTAAAAGGGGGAAGTTGAGATAAATTAAGATAGTATGTTTCGTACATGGAGAATTCTATGGAGAGCGGAACCTCTTGTAACTGCTTAGATGTATTAATAAAGTATATATTTAGGGATTCTATCCTATTTAAGTTACTTTCATTTGTCAGATTATTCATTTGTGCAATCTTTTCAGGTTTATCCTTAAGTCCAAATTCTTAAGACCTACTTTTATTTTAATTAATGGAAATTAATTATTCTTTCACACTGGCCGTGTGTAGGCTGAATTGTGGAAACGTAGAGTCAGACTGACTGGCACGTTGGCCATAGTAGCACAATGGTAGTGCGGCTGGACGGAAACCAGAAGATCCGTGGTTCAAATCCCGGCTATGGCATTGAATTTTTCAGTCTGACTCTACGTTACCTACTTTTATTATTTGAGTTTTTTAAAAACGTATCAATGTTCATGGCTTTTGCCTTTTTAATAGTCTTTTATATTATTATATAAAAGACTATTATTATATTATTATTACTATATTATTATTAGTCTTATATATTATTGTTTGTTTTATAACACTGAGCATTAGCTGGAGTTGCATTAGTTTTCAACTGATTATATAGCTTTGACCTTCTCTGACTGCATACCTTTATTCCTCGGGTAATCCAGTGCAATGAAAATTTTTTTTAATATATGTATATATGTAATTCTGGAAAAACAATAATTGAAAGTGAGAAGAAATTTTTGCAAAAAGTTATTATGGTTCACATGATTGAACTCATTGATATTTTCCTCACTAAATATTCTAGTTATTCAATACTTTTTATCAGTTATTGATGTTTTATGGTGGGGGAGATTGATCAGCAAGGCCAGATGGTCTGATAGCCCGGTCTCACCTGTAGTACATTCACAGAGACTGAAATTATTTGTGATTATGTCTATACATGTGGAAGTAGTTTTAGTTATTCTAGTGGGTTCTTTGATATGAAGGGTCATACCATACATCTTTAATATAGTTTAATCAATATAAACCTGAACCATTTCAATAGGCCATAACTTTTCAACCAATAATAGGACACACGTGCAACTTTGGGAGAATATAATACACAATTTATTACATTACACTATTTACATCTCAGAGTAAATGTTGGAAGTGTCCTCCACCAGCATCTATATACATGTTTGCACTCGTATCACCATATTCTCTGAAGTTTTACGGAGAAGATATCGAATTGAGAGAAGGTTATTCCCAGCAAGATGGAGCAATGTGCCATACATCTAATGACACCATAGAACTTATAACCAGTTTCTTTGATAATGTGACTTTGTGGATTCGTAGAATTAAAAGTATAGTTTGTAGAAATTTAAAATGCTCTTTATTTCAGTAAAAACAATCTTTGTGCATCCCTTACAATCTCTAAAAATATGTGTCATAAACAAACACAGTTTCTTGTTGCTTCACCACATGTAAACAAACAAAAGAATTCACTTGCAGTACACTTCAAATAGCTGCACACACACAATTACAGCGCAACTCGTAACTACCTCACTCATCTCTCCTAGGTGCTTTTATATCTCCCCTCACTGTTTCTAGAAATTAATGGAACGCTCGGTAACAATCGAGATGGCATCAGAAAAGACGAAGCTTCCAGACATCTATCTGTTTCTTTCTCTCTTTCGGCAAGCATTCAGTGCTCGCGTAACTCTCTGTCTCTTTCTTACCACACTTCTCTCTCTCTCTCTCTCTCTCTCTCTCTCTCTCTCTCTCTCTCTCTCTCTCTCTCTGTGCGTTTGCCTACGTGCAGGCTGGCAGCAGCAAAACAATGCCTGGCAACAATAATCAAATAATCTCAAAAGATCTGTGGCCCCCAGATCCTCTGACCTAACCTCACAGGATTTGTCTTGTGGAGGTACCTAAAAAATAGAGTGTACAAGAATAGGCCATGAACAATTGATGTTCTCAAGGAATCCATTCAAACCAAAATAAGTAACATTGGCAAGGATACTCACCAATTGAAATTGAAGGTTTGCCTTAAATCAAATTTTAGATTTTTGTCAGAAACCATAACTCATTTAGAAAAAAGTTGTATGCCATTGGAAAAGTCAATACAGTTAGTCAATAGTGGTGAAAATGCTATAAACAATGTAAATGGAGAGCTTGGAGAAATAGACAGAAATTCAAATTTCTGTTGGATAAAAATAAAGGCTTCCTGACATTGCATCAAACAGCCTGTATTTTGTCAGGTAAAGAATTCAGAATTAGCATATTTGACAATGATTTAACAGGTGATAGAGTTTCTTCCAAATATGCACCCATCACAGCTATGAAAGTAGAGAGGCATAGCTGACAACTAATTGGTCCTTCACTTTTGGTAACTTAAGGATGGCTATGGTAGTGTATTGCAACACCAACTAAGGTACCTATGTTTAGTTAGTAACTTTATATATTAGTTTAGTAGAAATGACACTGACCTAGTGATAATTATTAACTTATTATTTTATTGCTTAATCAATAATGCTCGTCGCGAAAGCTTCAAGTCTTACATTATTATTTTATATTACTTCTGAGAAAATGAAAGGTTTTAGAATATTTATCCCAATCAATAATCATTATTTGTCTCAGGCCATTTCTAATTATTAATAATTACTATGAAATTTATAATTTGATTTAGATCATTTTTTACAGTTTTAGATCATTTTTAAAGAATTTTAAGGAAATGTTATATTTCATTTTAAAACATTTTAAGGTCATCAAAATTTGGGCCTTAGTTATAAAAATGTAAATTTGATAATTCTCTTTGATATATTAAGATAAATTAACATATTAAATAAGAAACTGTTTTGCATCACATAACAACCTGTCCTGTGAGAGGAACCAATGATATGTGACAAGCATACACAACATTTAAGAGATATGGGACAAAGTTTTATGGACCAGACCATAGATAGAGGAAAATATTTAAAAATTCCATTATAAAATCACCTCACCCGTGATAGTTTACATATACAGATCATTGATAAAAATTACTTGTCTTGATGTCTATATATCTCAAAATTAAGAAAACTATAGCAAACTATTAAAATATATGTAATACATTATGCATGACAATGAGTGTCCAAATTTGATAACAACCATGTTCAGATTGAAGTTATGCGAATCAAAATTCCTGCGGCTGGCCCCGTAGCTCAGTCGGTAGAGCACCTGCCTGCCATGCTAGAGGTCCCGGATTCGATTCCCGGTGGTGGGGTTGGGGATTTTTCTCCGACCAAGATAATTCCCCATCTTCCCCAGAGTCTGGAGAATGAGAGTGTGAATGTGTGCGTGATCTAATGATTAAAAACCAAAGATAACGAGTTAACATCTTCAGTATGTTCCTAAGGAGAACGGCCGCCAATATGACCATAGCAGTTAAAGGCGGGGTATAAATGGAACAAGGAAAAAAAAAATCCTGCATAAAGTCTTAGGTACATGCAGCAGTATCTGTGCTTTTACTAACCAATCTACAAAATGTCATGAAATGATAGATAATAAAACAAACTAGATCCTGCTTTTGCTTCATGAAATAAACAAAAGTATCAGCTAGCCAGTCTGACTTAAGGCAATTTGTCGTATATAAAACCACTTTGGATCAGTTTTATTCCTTTAAAGAGTAAATAGCTATTTCACATTTTATTGTGGGTGTATGTATTCAAATATTATTGTACCTTTGGAAGATAATTTAAGTTATTTTTACCTGGTAACAAGTACATCAAAATCTTGTATTGTATTCATAGAGCTCTGCCAAAAAGACTTCCATTTTCGATCTGTCCAAGTTATAGAATTAAGTCCTGGAGAAAGCATGCCTGTTAGACGTACAAGCTGTGGTAGAAATAAAGGCCGAACTTCCAATTTGACTTTACGTACTGTAACCAGAAATTTATTCAGGAGTAGCTGTAAAATAAAACAAAATGAAAATTGGATAGACTCATGAATTACTATTTCCATTCCATTTATAAATTTATTATCTTATCTAGCTTAAACTGTAAGTTTCTATGAAAAAGAAAATAGAAAATGTTAAACTTCTCAATGTGTTTAACCTATTAAGCTGCTAATTGATTATTAGTTTCATAAAACTGAATATAAAGTAGGAAAGATACTTACCTCCAAGGAATCATTAACTAAAGTGAAGTGGTCTCTCTTAGTAAGCAATGTCCGTATTACGATAGGCATAGGGAGACCCATTTTTGCCATACAATCTGCTTCTCGTATCAGTAGTCTGATTTGATGATCAAGATTCACTTTCAGTTCACCAGTAACTTCAGATAATGTAAGCAGCTTTAAGTTCAAGCTATCATCAACCAGCCACACCTAGAATGCTCATTGAGTTATTAAATAATATTAATTGATTTTTAAAAATGTCAGCAAATCATATATATATATATATATATATATATATATATATATATATATATATATATATATATACCAGAAATAAATAAAAAATACCCAAGTTTGTTAGTATAGATAGATAGAGACAACCTGAAAAATATAATGCCATGGCTGGAATTTGAACTATGGATCTCCTGGTTTCCGTCTGGAACCGGGAGATCCATTGTTCAAATCCCGGCCATGGCATTGAATTTTTCAGTTAACTCTATCTAAAATAAAAAGTGAGTCGAGAAAATATTGACACAATGCTTCACATTGTTTTTCACAAGAGTCTCGACTCAGCTGATGATGGGAGCAACAGTTGTTGAAACATGTCCTTTGAAAAACAGTGTTAATGAAGCAATGTGTCATTATCTTCTTGATTCACTTTTATTTTAACTTGTGCCTCACTATATCTATGCTTCTTTCAATTTTTATACTTTTGACTCTATCTATTCAAAACCTTAGCTTATACACGGCTAGTATGGAGGAACAATTAATTTCCATAAATTAACTTAATTGTTAGTATAGATTTTACAATTTATGCAATATCTGCAACAGATCAACTAAAAAGGAAAAATAAATTATCAATAATGATGATGCTGATAATGATAATACTGTTAATAGGTTTGTTTACAAATGTTTGATACTGTCAAAATTATAGTTAAAAATAAAGAAAGGGGGAAAAAAGGAAAGAAACAGAGCAAAAATTAAATAACAAAATTAAAACCATTAAAGAAGAAGCCTTCAAAGAATTATTACTTATGAGTGTTTATAAATATATAAATATCTATTAAATAATACTTTAATTTTTTTTTTTAATCTGGATCCAATTAGTTTCTTTAATGCTGTTTGTTAGTTTATGGTACACAAATAAACCTTCAACATTTACTTTTTGCTAATATTTTCTTACTAAATTGTCTTCTTAAACAATCTGTATTATGGAAATTAATCGTTCTTTCATGCTAGCTGTGTGTAGAGTGAAACTGAAAAATTCAATGCCATAGCCACAGATCCAGACCAAGGAGCTTCCAGTATCTGTCCACCTACTCTTAATCATAGAACTACTATGGTAACTTGCCAGCATGACATTAAATTCTCTGTCTTGCATTTTTCCTGGTAAACCACTAGGAGTTCTCATAAACATGAGACAACTACCTTAATGGGGACTTACATGTTGTACTTTAAGGCCCAGCTTTATGGTTCAGACCACTTGTTAAATCAATTAATGGATTGCTCTTTCATACTAGTTGTGTGTAGGATGAACGATTGAAAAGATCCGAAAGGTCTATGGTTCAAATCTTGGCCATGGCATTAATTTTTTCAGTCTGACTATACCTATCCAATCTGCATTATGTCTGGTATAGTGAAAGTGGGTGTTGTTTCTTTACTTCCATTTTCTACTGCAAATACCATTATCTTACATATGCACAGTGAACATAGTGTCATTAGGGCACTATAGGGTCATTAATATATATAGTAATTAATAAGTTATATATACATATATAGTACTGGTGTATTTCTTCAGTGTCAATTACTAATTCAAAAGTAGTATAGAGTAGACTTTGTTATAATTGCAATTATTTATCTTCAAAAATATGATAGGCACAATGGATAGAGTAAACAGATGAGTGTGGCATACCTAACAGCATAGTCTATTTGATTCAATAGCAGAACGGTGTGAACAGACTGGACGGAAACCAGGAGATCTGTGGTTCAAGTCCCGGCCGTGGCATTGAACTTTTCATGTTGACTCTATCTATACAAAACCTTAGCCTATATACGGCTAGCATAAAGAAATGATTCATTTGGGCAATTTGTAAAATTTCCCTAAAGGAAAAAGCTGGTCAGTTATTAGGCCCAATTGGTGTCGTATTCCATTAGAAGTGAAATTAGCACTTCGTACCACAGTGTTCAATCTGTCTCTGATTTGATCAAAAGAGCAAGCAAACTGCGCACCATAATCGCTTAGCTTATCTCGCATTGCCGAGAACCATGCATGATCCTGGTTAATAATTCACTTCCGAGAGGCATAATGATCTAACAATTATCATAGTGGCATAAGTAGAGACGTCACAACAAAAATTAAGAACATCCCCGAAGAAAGCAATTCCTCGCTTCACATGATAATAGTCTTTGTTAGTAAAGTTAAAAAGTGTTACTGACAACTTACACAGTTCTCTATCAAAAGTGTTTCCAATCAAATTAATATCATCTTCCAATCATTTAGTACGTATAGCAGGGAAAGGCCATCTCCCTGATGGCTGTGGGTCAGTCAAATGCTGACGATCTATCCTCTCTCGGAGTACTTTAAAAGTAAGAAGGATAAATGCATGATATGCGATCGTTTCTGGAAAGTGTTTCATAGCCGCACATATAGCAATACATAATGACCTCCGGTTTATTTCCTCCATAGACAGTAGTTGCAGGAGAACCATGAACATGAGAACTGAGGGGGGATGGGATTGAGATTTCACTACGCAGGGGATTTGGTACGTAGGCCACCATGCTGGTCCATTGTTCCTATGCACCCTTGCACCCTGGGAGGAAGGATGAGGTGAAGGAGACAGACGGCGGCCGACCCAAGGAGCCACGACAGTACAGAGGGCAGGTTCCCTACAGTTTACTTGGATAAAGATTTCCCCCGACAGGCCAGGACAATGAACTCGCTCCCCTACAGCGAGACGGCAACGAGCTCAGCAGCCGGGCTCTAATGGTCCCAGAGAGGCGATCCGAGCCCCAAAGGTCCCTGACTGGTGGTCCCGAAATGGTCTCAACAGAGGAGCGGAGACCGGCAACGGACCTACGGGAGGAGGAAGTAGTTTTCCTCAGGTCATACATCCTGCCATGCAACGCCAAGACACCTGCCAACACTTCTACCCTGAAAGAGACCACCAGATGAGATATGATATGAAAGGATAACGGAGATGAAATGGAGGGACAGGAAATTCGGGGGATGTAATTAACCTACCCAGCATTCGCCTAGCGACCCGGGAAAACTCCCGAAAAAACCCATGGGTCAGGTAGGTTGGCCACGGGAGTCGAACCCGGGCCTCCCGAATGCGGGCCACAGACGAAACCGCCTGAGCCATCCCGCTCGGTACTGAGGGGGATGACTCAGGCGGTGTCTGTGGCCTGCCTTCGGGAGGCCCGGGTTCGATTCCCGTCGCCAACCTACCTGCCCACGGGTTACTTCGGGGGTATTTCCGGGTCACCAGGCGAATGTTGTCACCTGGTGATCTCTTTCAGGGTAGAAATATTGGTGGGTGTCTCGGCACCTAGGGTCGGCCTTCCTCTGTCTCCTCTCACCCCATCCTTCCTCCCGGGATGCCCCACATGGGTCTTAGGTACAATAAACCACAGGTTTCGGTGCCGAATCCCCTCTGTATTAATCCTAACCCTAATGTACATGAGAAGACGTAGACGCCGGAAAAACATCTGGTAAAAGAGAATATACAAACATGCATAAAGAAACGAAACGATGGAGGAAAACAAATAGAAGAGAAATATAGAAAAAAAGCAGGTATAAAACAAATATTAAAGGAGGTGAAAAAGTAGGAAAAAACACAAGGGGGTCAAAGCATTGGCTAGTAAAGAATAAAGGGAAGTATTGTCCTTATAAATTGTGCAAAAGAACGCAGGAATGACCGTAAATAATCCGTAATACCAAAAGACACCGTGAATGAAGGGTTCAAGATATATTTTCACAGCCTGTCGAATTAAAGTTATGTAGCGAGTTAAACTTTTCTCAGACATCTTAGATCGCCAAGCAGAATCGTGGGAATGCTTTGTCAGGACTTAACGCTTTCGCACTGATCAGCAGTTGCGACGAAGAACAAGGGACAAAGGCCAACAGCTTCCGCCAAGATAGTATAACAATATATTGTCTATCAAGTGTAATCTAATACCCTTAAGATTCAACAAAATAGCATTGATCTCAAACAAACGCAATATCAGGAAAGATATAAGGAATAAGAAACGGTCGGTAAATTGACTCAGCTGCGTGCTAACCAGTATCAGCAGGGACGGTAAAATGATGACAAATGCAGCACGAATGACTAGTGTTATTGAACATAAACCTGCATACTGAGCCAAAACTTCATTTGTTTCTTCAGTTTTATTACTATTATTATCACGACTAGCTAACTTTCCACATTTAACCACAGATACATAACAAGTGTAAGCGTTTCTTCCAGCCAAATTAGCGTAACCATGGCGTTGGAATATGCGGACAACGTATCTCTGCTACTCGAGATTATGAACTCTGTGATAACCCTCTATGATGCGGCCGGGAACAATCACCCTCACGTAAATGTACTGCGGCAGTGGAAGGACTTACTGCCGTTATGGATTCTCGTGTTAAGAACATTTCCAGATCCCGATCCCCCCATGGATTTCCTGGACAGAGAGGTCATACCCTTCATACGGGCACGGATTTTAGAATTAATGGTAAGCCGTTTTCAGCTTTTCTTGTTAACTACTATGCAGTATACTCTTTCTCTCATGTCGTAAAAAAGAGAATGATCCCTGGAATTTAGTAATTCGAGTTTAGGTAGAGCCGTGGGTCTGCCCCCAACCGAGGGTCCAGGTGCTGCTTACTAAACTGTCTTCTAAAACAATCTATATTATGTCTGGTATAGTGAAAGTGGGCATTGTTTCTTTTGTTTCACTTTTTACTGCAAATACAATTATCTTACATACCTATGCACAGTGAATGTAGTGTCAGGGTAATATAGGGTCATTAATATATATATTAATCAAGTCATAACTTCCTGCTTTAATATGGAATGTCCTAGGAAAACTATTAAAGTAAAACCAGAACATACAAAAACTAGCGCTAGAAAACTAAACTGGTTTACTCCTGAACTTCTTAACATGCGGAATATGCTACTGATATTTTACAACAAATTAGAAGATAGAGTGAGATTTAAAAACTGCAGAAGACTGTACAGGGAAAACATAGGAAAGGCAAAAATTACAGCCAATGATAATCTAATCTTATCAGCAAAAAACAAATGTAAAACAGCATGATCTATCATAAAAAAATTACGAACACCTCCACTGAAAGACAAAACATACCTATACAACCGAATGAATTTAACAAATATTTTATTAATGTTTCTAAAAATGTATGTTACGAGCCAATAAATTCATTTATAACAAATAATTGTACATATCTAGATATGCTACATAACTTTGAACACTTGGGCTCCCCAAATAGCCATAATTTTTACTGGCATGAAGTTTCTCCAGAAATGGTTATCGCTGTAGTTAAAGGATTAAACATATCTTATACCCAAGATATTTATGGCTTCTCCAACCACATAATAAAGAAAATAATCAATGCAATAGCTTTACCGTTATGTTATTTAATTAACTTGATGCTCATACAGGGAGTATTTCCTACCAGCTTAAAGATCTCAAAAGTTATACCTGTATTTAAGAAAGGTGATAATACGTCACCATCAAACTATTGTCCTATAACAATAGTACCCATAATAAGCAAAGTGGTAGAATCCTGTATTCTTAGCCAACTTGATAGCTATTTTTCAGCCAACTACCTATTATACCCCAAACAATTCGGATTTAGAAAGGGACTGTCTACTGGGAAAGCAGTTGAATATGTGATCAGTGAAATTATAAATAACTTTGAAAAAAAAGAGACAACTGGTGCTACCTTGATAGATTTAACCAAAGCTTTTGACTGTATTTCACATAATATTTTGATTAGTAAGCTAAATTATTACAGAATAAATGGACCTGAACTAAATTTGCTAGCATCCTATCTTAGCCAAAGACAGCAGAAGGTAGTTGTGAACAACAAAAACTTGGAGCTAGTTTCAGTGATAGCAGGAATACCCCAAGGATTGGTGCTGGGGCCTTTCTTATTTTTAATTTATATAAATGACTTAAACCATAACTTACCTTCCACTACTATGTTATATGCAGACGACACTACCTTACTGAGCAAAAGCAATAATATCAATACAGTAAAGCAACAAATGCAACTATCCCTAGAAAGTGCAAAAATCTGGTTATTAAACAATCTATGTCTAAATATGTCTAAAACTAAAAATATATTATTTACATTGCAACATAATGATGTCAACAGTAATTCAGTAAATCTGTTAGGATTACATGTCGACACCAGATTAACATGGGAAATACACATACTTTACCTTTGTAAAAAGCTTGCTAGAATCTGGTATCTTCTAGGGAAACTAAAGAAATGTGTTAGTCGAGATATGTTAATAACATCTTACAATGCCTTCTTTCATCCACATATACTGTATGGGGTTAGGCTTTGGGGTAATTCTGCTACCTCGAAAAATGCATTCATATGGTAAAAGAAATCTCGCAGACTAATTCTATGATTAGGACAACAGGATACATGTAAGCCTAGCTTTATAGACCTTAAGATAATGACTTTACCATAAATATATGTATACACCAATATCATACACGTTATAGAAAATCAAAACTTATTTATAAATCATTCCTCAGTACACAGTTATGACACTCGATGCAAACATAATTTAGATACACCCCACAACCGATTGAGCAAGACCATAAATAGCCACTGTTATCAACAGTTAAAATTATTCAATAAGCTTCCTCTGGAAATAAAAGAACTGCCACAAAACAGATTTGTTATAGTATTAAAAAACTGGTTTAAACAAAAAGCATTTTATACTGTACAAGAATACTTAGAATATAACATACATGCTAGTGAATTTATGTAGAACTATTGTAAATTATAGTAGTAGGTACCTAATTGTTTAATTTTATTATTACTATAGTGAACTCATTAACTTATGATAATTACTACCTTAAGCCGTGCAAATAATCTGATTTCACCTAGAATTTTATATGCATTAATTTGTAAACCTTCTGTACTTGTAAATTCATTGTAAATACTTTTTATAACTGACGAAACCTATTGCTTCATGTAAGCTTAATAGTGAATAAAGGATTATGATATTATATATATAGCAATCCATTGTGTTGGCTGAGTAGAAGAGAAAGTCGCTAGAAAAATTGTGCCATCAGAAGCATGCTAAAATCCTTACCCTATTTTAAATTCTGAAAATGCTAATGTTTTACTCTCTAACAGGCAAAATATCTCATCATAATATTTTTCTTGCTCATTGAACTACACTACCAACAATAATTCTTGCCCACCTCGGTAGCGTGGTGGTAGCATGTCTGCCTCACGTTCAAGAGGTCCCGAGTTCGAATCTCGGTCAGGGTGAGTTACCTGGATAAGGTTCTTTTCGGGGTTTTCCCTTATCCTAAAAGACGAATGTCGGGCAACTCTAAGCTCCATGGACCCTGGACTCATTTGAGCATCATTTCATCCAATTCATTCACCATCCGATATGACTTAATGTTGGAGGACATAAATTACACAACAAAAAAATAATCCTTGCAACTTCTTGCTTAATGTTATCATTAAGTTCCTAAAGTATACAATAGTTAAAATGATACTATCACCAAATGACAACAGGAAGTTGTAACAAACACACTTTATGATTAGAATCATTAGCCCAATGCTAAGTTACATCACTTGCACCTTTTATAAGTGTACAGAGTAAGCACATCAGTCTAATTTTCCTTTATGAACCTGTTGCACACACCAACTTGACTTGCTCAAACTTCTTGACATTCACTCTTCACAGACCAATATTCACTTTTAATTTCACAATTATTCCAGACAACTGATTCGCAACAACTGTGATATTCAACTGAATTGAACTCTAAGCTAGCTTTTGCACTCCCTTCTTATAGCCTAATAGACACAGAAGAAATGTTTGGGAAACAAAGTCTCTCAAATCAAGTAGTGGAACACTGTAAGGTCAAATCAAGTAGACTTCTTGAAATTGAAACACATTCTTGAAACTACAAAGGGGTTCTTGCAACTCATGATGTTAAAAGCTGTCCTTGAATATTCCATTTTTTGCTTCTCTTGATGGCAAACATAAAAACCGATGCAATGGGGTGACTCACATTTAATCCTCTGCGGTAAGCATTCAGTGTTACTATGACAATAAAAGTTATCTTCTAAAGAATGCCATAAATAAAGATTGAAAACTAGTTTGATTAGGGAAAGAGGAGAGCATAAAACAGCACTTGTAATTCTGTTTCTGATACTTTTACAAGATATGCTGCCTGTTTGAGAACAAAAGGTCTACAATTCCAGCATCAACTATAAGATCGAGGTGTTACTGCACTTCTGGGAGGATTTATGAATATATGAATGAATATGTAATTATGAACATATAATGAATATGGTAGATTGGAATCTAATGTGAATCAGTTGCCAATGAAACCATTCGTTCTCTTGTACTCCAATATTTTTATGTTATGCTGGTATGTTGACTAAAGATTGGGCAGTGATTTCCATCCATATCTTCTTTAAGTGTACAGAAAGCACACAGAGGAGATCTTGCTATGCCAATCCTGAATAAATGTTTATTGAGACAGTCATGGCCTATTAGAAATCTAAAAGTTGCTGTAAAGAATTTTCTTGGTAGTATATTGATTCTAGTCATGCTCTTACATAAATTTTCTCATACTTTTCTTTTTGTTAGTAATATATTAACTTCTTTATCTTCTTTAATTTTTTTATTATATGCTGATATAATTATTCTTTTGATAGAATGATAACTTAGTATCTCAAATGAAGTTCACCTAATTTTACTGCCTTTTTTTTGGCTAGAAAGTCAGCTGCTTCATTACCATGTATTCCACAATGTGCTGGTATCCACTGAAGTATTTTATTTAAAGTAATTAACTGTTTAATTATTTTATAACATTCTGTAATGTTTAGGATTTTAGGTGTTACATAAGATGTTATGGATATTAAAGCTGCCTTAGAGTCAGATAATAATACAACATTTACATATTTATTTGATATAGAAGATATTGCATGCTCTGAAGGATGACTGAAAGTTCTCCATCAAAACTTGTTGCATTTAAACTTAATCTTTTGTAGAAAGAGAAAAGTGGATATTGCACCAGCATCAGTACTCATTATTTAGTAAGGTGAACATGTAGCCATTCAAATAGTTATAAATAAAAGCATTGTTAACAGTGAAGATAATTTCATTTATAAGGACTAAAATTGAGTCATACCTTTTAAAACTTTTAAATTCACTCCCATCCATTTAAAAAATCAGAAACATTTTTGAGACTGTTGCACTCTCATTCTCAGCTTACTGGAGTCGCTAATCAGCTGAGGATGACACTGCAATAGTCTTAAAAACGTTCCTTATTTTTTTAACCAAACGGGATTGAAGTTACAAGTTCTAAAAGGTATGACTCAATTTTAGTCTTTATACATGTAGCCATTCATTGGCACGATGTCTTAAATTTATTTCTGGTGTCATTTGCTTCAGGACACATGAGGAGGTTTCAGATATTGTAACTTCTACAGCAAAGTGTAGATAGTGTTCACTATCAAACAGTTCTAAAGAGTTGATACTTGCTTGAAAGTTTTCTTTTAAGTAAGGAAGTTTTAATTTTTGTTTGATTTCTTTGACCTTAGTAAGAAAAATTTGTTGAGTCGTTGAGTTTACTTGTGATTTTCCTTTTTCCCAGTCATTATAAAATAATCTGATTAATTTTTGGTATTGTATGATGGCTGCTTTTTCAATATCAAGATCAAGTCTCGGATTATTTGTTAAAATTTGTAGAGCGAGTACTGGGGTAGTTTTGAAAGCTCCAGTTATTGGACAAAGAATTTAATTTTGCAGAATGTATTTTTCTATATTTGCAGTCATTAATGTCTATCTCTTCACTATATTTAAGTGTTGGTTTAATATACATCTTGTAAAAACTGTTGAAAGTTTGTGTAGTACTTCCCCATTTCTTGCCTGCCAATATCTTTAATAATGGTAATTTTTTCTCACTTTTTTTTCTCTTTTTTTCATATATTCTTTTTCCATGTCATTTTTGTATAAAAACAATCCTAAATGTTTGGCTTGACATGTCATGCCATGCCATGCCATGCCATGTGGTGCTGGCTGGGTGTATATAGCCAGAAAGTTTTTGCTGCGTACCCACCCGTTAGGGTTTTACCACAGGTAAGGTATTCGAAACGGGATTTTGTAGGATGGATATGGTGTAGGTTTTGAGGTTGATGAATTTTGTGAGGTTACAATTATTGTACCTTCGGGGTGAAAGGACAGGATGCAATACCCAGCACCCTGGTGTTCTTTTTTTTTTTTTTTTTTTTTTTGTTTAGGTTGGGGAGAATTTTGTTGCCAAACAACTTAGGAGATTATGTGGAGCTCAGCTTTAGCTGCTGTTAGGATTAGCTCCTGGGTTATCTTGGGTGCCCGCATGCCATGTGGGGGACCCGATGTTGTCTAGAATAGCGTCTAGTGGGGTCATAATCTCCCAGTGATCTAACAAGGGCGCTTCTATGAGTTGGTAAAGTTGCATAGAATTTTGAAGCCTGGCGCCTAACTTCATCCTCCACATATGGAAGTCCCGAGGCTTTGTGAAGCGACCTGGTAGGAAAATAGCGACCCACAGAATAGATAGACCGTAGCCCTCTATTCTGTGCACGTTGAAGCCATGCCAACCAGCTATCTGCGGCCATGCCCCAGATCTCGCAGGCATATAGCATCACGGGGATCACCAGCGCTCGGAAGAGGTATAACCTCAGGCCAAGCGGCATTGAGCTCGACCCCAGCATAGAATACAGGGAAGCGATTGCTCCCTGTACCCTTGCTGCTAGGTCTCTGAAGTGTTGGCAAAAGGTTAGGCCTCTATCCAATGTTACTCCAAGGTATCGGACAGAGTTAGTCCACTGTATCCTTCGACCTCGGAAGCTGAAGTTGGGGCAGTCTGTGGGGCTGTGGCGCTTTGTGAAAAGTATGGCGTGGCTTTTGTCCGGATTTACGGACATCCGCCAATGCCGGAACCACTGTTGTGTGAGACGGAGGTGTCTGTGTATGGGGTTGAAGGCTCTGAGTATGTGTCTGTCTTTGCAGAACAGAAGCATGTCGTCAGCATATTGTGCCATTACGACTCGTGGTTCTGTGGGGAAATCTGCCATAAAGACGTTGAATAAGGTGGGAGATAGTACAGAGCCTTTGGGGACTCTGCCTCTCACTGGTCTAAGTGTTGATGTTTTCCCCGCAACTGTGACTTTAAAAGTGCGGTGTCGCAAGAAGCTGTGTAGAATGATGATCATCTGTGTTGGGAGCCCCAGTTGGATCAATTTATACAGGAGTCCGGCAAAAACTCTTGTAAAAACATGTTTGGCTTGACATGATTTTACAAGAGTTTTTCCTTCTAGTTGAAGGGGAATATTTAATGGTTTCTTCCTCAGTGTAAATAGTTGATAATTGTTAAATTATAGATGAGTAATATTTATTACACATCAGCTTCACTTACGTACCTATATTGAAGACATATTTCACAAACCATCATTCGCATCGTCAGCTCTTATGCGACTGAAGCTTGATCCAGTAGTGTGAGTAGTTCTGGAGTTGCTGCTGCCATCTGTTGAATTTGTGATGAATTTAAATGTGGGGTTCTCTTCTGGCGGGATTTCAAAGTTCATTAGTTGGTTTTTATGTTTTTCTATGTATATTCTCTCCCATGGGCCTATAATTTAATAATTATTTCGCTTCACTGTGGTGTTCCAAATTCCGATATAGTTGATAATTTTGTTGTTGTTGTTGTTGTTGTTGTTGTTGTTGTGTGTATTAACTTTCAGTATATTACTATATGTCCAATTCTGTAATGTTATCAAGGACTATTGTGCTATATTTATTAACTGTTGACTTTAATTTTTTGGTTTAGAATTCCATAATACTACATCATCTGCAAACATTAAGGCTTTTGATTCTATTTTTTGTAATTGACAGGGAAGAATATTGATATAAATATTAAAGATTGTGGTACTAAGGATGCTACCTAGAGGTATGCCACAGTGTATCTGTTGATATTTTGATAATTTATCATTATATTTGGTGACAATAAAGAGTTGAATAAGATTTCATGATCCAATGTAATATTTGCCTTGGATTTGCAAAATTTTAAGTTTATCGAGTAGTTTGCACTTCCAAGTAGAATCATATGCTCCTTGTGAAAAGACTTTTGTTACTAACAGGGAGGAGACTCTCAAATTCCTTTAATGATTAATTTTTGGCTTAAAGGAACTGACCTGGACAAAAGCTTAATGCCCGATTTCTCACCTTCACGCGAGCAGCTATTAGTAATCACATATCAGTTTTGTTATAGTGGAAAGGAGACCCTTTAATTGCTTCTGTAATCTGAAGACTTAAAGGAAGCAATCCTAACAAAATTATATGATGAACTAAAGGGAAGGGCTGCTCACCAATAAGCACTGGTCAACTTATTAAATTATAGATGAGTCGTATTTATTATACATCGGCTTCACTTGCATACTTATATTGAGGACATGTTTCGTGAACCATCGTTCGCGTCGTCGGCTCTAATGCAACTTTTAAATCTATAATTTAATAAGTATTTCGCTTCACTGTGGTGTTCCAATACAGTTAAATTTCGATATACTGGTCAGCTTGGTGACTTATTGACCCGAACTGATATTTCTTCCTTTCCATATATCAGATCCTCTCTTTTACTTCTCCTATTAAGTCATCCTTAACTTAACTCTTGTTTTCTTTGATCCCAATGGTATTAGAGTACTTGAGACATGGGGTTTCATTTCATTTTTCTTCCTGTTCATACCTTTCTCTACTTTGGGTGATGTAACCACCATGTATGATACCTAATTTTAAATGGTTATAAAAAATTTAAATGAAAGCCTTCCAGATATACTGAATATATAAATTATCAATATATTTGAATTTATGAATATATTTATGAATGCATGTTTCTGTGTCTCAATGAGTTTTAAGTTTTAAATTATTTTTATGCAGATTTTTTTAATATAAAGACAGTGTCATTTCCACCAATTCTACAAAACAAAGAGTAATGTATGTGCTTGAGAAGCAAATGTTTCTTTTTTTGTTTAGCACAATGTCCATGCAGTATGTACAATGCCATTCAAATACATAAATTAATCTTAGTTAAAGTTTTAACTGCGATTGCATTTGTAAACAACATTATAGCAACCATAAAAGAAAACAAAGCCTGCTAATAAACAGATATATTTTGTTGTTTTACTTCACTCTTCCTCTCTTCATTTACATCATACAGATGATACTGTCCTGCGAAATAAAATTGTTGTTCGCCAGTTTGTGATCTGAAAGGTGGTATCTATTACCTAACTTTGATGTACTAAATTGAATTGTGCTTTCCAGTTTCCTCTACAAAATAAGTTTTCTCACAAACCAGAAAATAAATTTTGAAAATACTGCTTATGGCATAAAAACATGTGCATTATCTAAAAATAAATGCAGAATGAAAAATTTGTGATCTGAGAGATCTTATTAACTAACTTAGATGTGCTAAATTGAATGGTACTTTCCATTTTTTTCTATCATGTAAGGTTTTCTCACAAATCACAAAATAAATTTTGAAAATACAATTTTTAGTGTAAAAACATCAAGGTACTGCTGTAGAAATGACAATCCTGACAGCGTGCACTTAGCTTTGTGTCCTACTGTCAGTTTCTTTAGCTCCCATCTGCACATAATTTCCTGAATAACAGGAGCAAAATTTCATGTATCAAGAGTAGCAAATCTTAACCTGACTGCTTAATTATGTAACTGTGTAGTAATATTTCTCCATATAATGCATTTCTACACAAGTTTCACAAATCATCTGTAATGATAGATGAACTCTATACTGTGTTCATCATGCCAACCTGGGGAAAACAGTCTGTCTCAGCAACCACCTGCTTGCTCATAATTGTTAGATCCATAGACTTGGTACAGTTGACAATGAATTTCAATTGGTGTCATACTCCAAGCTAAGCTGTGAGATAAGTGAGAAACTTCTTTTATGGATGCACCTCACAGCTGACACTAAAAGTATTAATAATAACAACCATCGTCTCATCATCAGGAGCTATTTCTGATATTTGCTGTTTAACCTAATAGATAAATTTATGCTGCCTTGGTTCAAATTAAAATACCTAAATATAGAATCAGGCTGAAAATGAATGTCAATGCCAGGATATTGCTACCCAGATCTTCAACTTACCTTCAGTGCAACACTTATTTAAAAACTATATTCAACATATGTCTCAGATAGTTCCTAAGTGATGCACTATATTAACAATAGAGACTCAAGAAATCCTAAAATGGATGATACATCACTATGCACATCTATCTACAACAAAGTTAAGTATTTAGCATATTCTGTTTCATTTACATACTTACGTTTTGCTTCATCCAGATTTCCTTCATATCATGTTCATAAGTTTCTAGTGTAGAACCAACATTATTATATCGCCTGACTAGTTCAGATGTAGCAGCAAGGTTTTTGAGCACAGGATGAGTAGAAGCTTCGGTTACTAAATCCTTCAGATGATTATGTAAGGAACGAGCCCATTTGATGCGACCAGCTATGGGAGGATGGTTGCGTGGTAAAGGTGGATCTTCCTTTTGTTTACGAAACAGTTTTAAAATATTATCCACCTCACGTTCACAGTATTTAAGTACTCTATCATACTTCTCCTCCATCTTTGTCAATGGTATTTTTTCACTGACCTATAATCATATTATTCTTGTTATTGTTCCTAATGTTATTTATACTACTACTCTACTACTACTACTACTACTGCTACTACTACTACTACTACTACTACTACTACTACTACTACTACTACTACTACTACTACTACTACTACTACTACTACTACTACTACTACTACTACTACTACTACTACTACTACTACTGCTGCTACTACTACTACTACTACTACTACTACTACTACTACTACTACTACATATTAAGGTAGTGACCAGAAGGCAGATAAAAAAGCCGAAACACGCTCCAGAATAATGCTGAATATATGTGGTCCTCAATATTATAAGAGGTTAGTCCTAAGTGAAATCTTATATTCAATGTTATTGTATGGTTGCCTGGTGTGGCAAGAAGTTATGGAAAAGAATTACAAATAAAAAATGGAGAAGTCACAAAGGGAGATATTATTAAGGGTTGAAAGTGCATACAAGACAGTGTTCACTATGACATTACAAGTAATCACTGGCATTTTCCCGATTGAATTACTAACACAGAAAATAATAAATGTATCAATTCAATTTAATTTATTCATCCTTTAAATGTCCATACAAGATTGTAGACACATCAAAACAAAAATATTTACTAATTTTAACTAAAAAATTTAAATACAGAAATTACAAAAAACATATATAAGAGTAAATGCCAAAATGTGATAATATAACTAACTTTCCAAATACTCTTGAATAGAATAAAAGTATGCTTCACTTAAAAATTTGTGTAGTTTCAATTTAAAAATCTTTTGGTTGTCAATCTGTTTTAAATAGAGGTAACTTATTGCACAGTTGGGTGCCACTATAAGTGAAGGAATGTTTGTATAATGTGGTATTATGATTAATTGCTAGTAGGTTTGAACTGTTTCTTGTATCATGCTGGTGTGTCACTGCATATGCTTTAAAGCAATTTAAACTAGCTTTTACATGTAAAAGAACTTTGTGTATGTATAAACATGGCAGGGTTATAATTTTCAGTTCCTTAAAATACACTCTACAGCTCACATGTGCAGGTTGATTCACTATTATTCTTATGGCTCTTTTCTGCAATCGAAAAACCTTTACCGACATATTTGAATTACACCAAAAGATGATACCATACTTCATAAGGGAAAGAAAATATGCAAAATATTCCATTCGGAATGTCTTTACATCTGCTATCATTTTTAATGTTTTTACAGTATAGTTTACTTAACTTGCTAATCAAATATTCTATATGTACAGTCCAATCCAAGTTTCGATTTAACCACAAACCTAAAATTTTTGTATCTTTTACATATGAAATGTTGATGCCATCCAAATTAAGATTAGGGAAGGTAATAATTCTATTTATTTTATGCTGTAAACCTATTGCTACTGTTTTATCTTTGTTTAAAATTACTCTGTTTTGATTAAGCTATGCCATAATACTTTCATTAATTTCATTTAAATTTTGAGCTAAAGGAAATAAAAAGGTGGCAAAACTAAAGTAAATAATAATCTTTATTGTCTGTAAACTTGTGTGTTACAAGCATTAGACATTGTCACATTCTAAAGTATGTACATGAGTATTTAGCTTTGTTTGAGGAGTTTCCATTTACATTAACCTTAACAATTATTGTGTTACATAATTAGTACAACTATTGCATACAGAGTTATTTTAGCTAACATTTACACATCTCTTACAATATTTACACATTCCTAGTACTAGTAAGTATATAATAACTACATCAGTATAGAGTAATAATAATATAGTACAATTCTAATTCCCTTAAACTTTACAGAGATTTATATATAAGAAATAGGTATAATAATTACAACAAGAATATAAGACAATTATAATTCACTTAGGCTGTATAAACATTTATCTATGAGGTATTTTTTCAAGAGATTTTTGAATATATTGCCTTGAGCTGATTTAATATATGAAGGAAGTTTATTATACAAAATTATACCTGCAATGTATGGGTCTTTGTTGTTAGAGGTTTTTGCTTTATATTCCTATGGTAGTTGTTTATTCCTCTAGTGTTATAACGATAATGTTCCCTATTTAGTGATATGAATTTACTGTTAGTCCTAACAAGTATGATAACCTTATACACAAACAATGATACCACGGTTAGTATACATTGTCGTCTAAAGAGGAATTATATAGAAGAAATGGCAATAGCATGGGAAAATAATGTTGAAAAAGCTCAATGGACTAAAGGACTAATTCCTAAAATAGATAAGTAGATAGAATGTAACCATAGGAATATAAATTATTATATAACACAGTTTCTAACAGGACATGGTCCCTTTAGTGCCTATCTAAAGAGAATTGGGTCAAGGTGAAATGATGAGGTGATTACTGTAGTGGTATGGACTCAGTAGAACGCACTTTGTTTTTCTGTAAAATATGGCAAATGCGGAGAGAAAATACTTATGCCTTTTTGGGTATTGAGTTAAATACAGATAATCTGATAGATATTATGGTTTAGAGTAAGAAAAACTGGAAACAAATACAATTTTTGATAACAGTGACCATGAGCATAAAAGAGCTAGAGAGAAATGAAAAACAGAGCTATGAAGGACTATGAGGACTCAGCTTTCCAAGGTGATGTTATATTTATTTAAGATAGTTCCTTCTGGGATACCAATGGAAAAGGGGGGATTTTATTTGGCAAGTGTCCAACACTATCAGGGCTTACGTAAAAAATGAAGCTAGCTACAGTGAAGCAATAAATATTACACAAATATAAATATTTGTAACAAAAAATTTCACTTATGTTAAGAAAATGGTGTTAATTCTTCTTTCTAATGGAGATCAATTTCACAAACAGATTGCTTGCTTCGTCAGTCCATCAATAAGTGAAGTTTTTTGTTACAAATATTTATATTTGTGTAATACTATCGGGGCTATATTTCCTGGTGCCCATGAGGGTTTTCCACTCTGTAGTATCAAAAGCAAAAATGAACCTATCATCATCATCGCCATCATCATCATCATCATCATCATCATCATCATCATCATCATCATCATCATCATCATCATCATCATCATCATCATCATCGTCGCCATCATCATAATCATACCAGTGAATTACACCTGCAAACTCACCTTTTCAAAGCGGGTAAGGAAACGAATTCCTTGTGGAGTCTCCCATACACTAGCAAAATTTTCCTCAATCAAAGCTCCAATTGATTCTTTAAGTTTTTCAGTCTTAGCCATAAATATGTCAAAGTCGGCATCAAACTCCAAGTTGCGTTGATCCAGATAGTCATATGTCTTTGTAGTCACTCCTGCTTTTGCTTGCTGAAAGGTCTGTATAGCTTCTTCCAAAGCTTAAAGAAAAATATGCTTTGACTCAGCTGTATATAAAATTATGCAAAGAAATATGCTAACATATAACATCAAAACTCAAAGCAAGTAGCTGACCAATGTTGTAACAGTTGCAAGCTTGTATGCATGTTCTGTACTTTCCATTTTCTTTGAGATATGAAGCAATCTACATCAGAGACAAATCAGAAAATTTACTCTTCTAAACCATTATAAGTTTATATAGAATAAAAAGAAGTATTTCAGAAAGTGGAGTGCCATTGTTACTAAGTGCCTAATTTTAGTAACATTATCAGTTTGTTTTCTTTGTTAGGAATTGTTTCATCATTGGCATTACAATCACTTTCCAGTGAGATTCCGAATTTAGTTCATTTCAAACTTACTTCACTGACATAACTAAATATAGTGTGGGTATATCATAATAGTAATTATAAAATTACAGCACTCCTTATAAGAGTAGTAACTTCTGTAATCTGTTATTCTTAGCAACAAGAAAATAATTGTCCTAAGGCAATGCTCATTCAACAATGATTTTATTTATTCCTTCAGCTTTTGCTTCACGCAAATACATGCTTTTCATAGTAGTTCTTATGGTTTTTTAATATCTATGTTGTTTATTATAGAATTATCATTAGTATTTAGAACAATGTCACAGTCAACAAGCTGATGATATAAATGATTGATTTGCAAAAACCAGTCCTGTTAAAAACATATAATTATCAAAGAAAAGTGAAGTTCAACCACTAATATTTATTATAATTTGTTTATTTTTAAGGATCCTACCATTTTGCTGAGTGCAATGTTACCTGGACATGTTCAGAATAATTAATGCTTCACTATCCTGTTCATGAGCACTTGAATGTTATCCGACAAGGACACTGGATCAGCCACACCAGGAATCAGATTTGGTAATGGCGACTTGCCTAATAGCCTGCAATTTCTTTTTGTTGCTTGTGAAGCATAATGTCTGTATGAAATCTTCTTTGTCATAAGCAATGCTTAAAACTATAATAAACTTAACAAAAATAATAAAAAAGCTTAACTAAATCAAATAGATTTAAGATAACCTATTCTTAAAGAAAACAAGGAATTTACAAAAACTACTGAGAAGATTGTGAAAAAATTTACATAGGGAAAATGAAAGGAACATTGAAACTCTCTCATAGAACAGCTTAGGCACACAATGTACACACATAAAAAAACAGCAATAGTATATAATTTTGGAATTCCAACCACAACATCACAAAATTAAAATATTGTCCATCTTCTGAAATCAGTGGTAAAACCCGTAAACTTGACACTTGGAAGATCTACTTAAAGAAATACAAGTCTGAATTCTGAAATTTCGGCCAAAGACAAACTACCCCATACATTATGTAGAAAATGAAGCTAGTTACAGTGAAGCAATAAATATTACACAAATATAAATATTTGTTACTAAATCTCCACTTATCTTAACAAGTTGATGTTAGTACTTCTTTCTTCTCTCTAATGAAGATCAATTTCGAAGGCAAATCTCATTCGTCCTCAGTTCATCAGAAACAAATATAAATCAGTTTGTTTCTGATGAACTGAGGACGAATGCGATTTACCTTCAAAATTGATCTTCATTACAGAGAAGAAAGAAGTATTAACATCAACTTCTTAAGATAAGTGGAGATTTAGTAACAAATATTTATATTTGTGTAATACCCCATAAAGTTTTTAAAAGCCCAGTAAGAGATCCTCAAGATTCTCTAGAGCATGCTTCTTATCATTCCTGCAGTTGAAAGTAGGCTTCTCTGGAACTAATTCTATGTTACAAAAATAGAAAACTTAGATTTCCCTACTGAAATGTTGGGAAATGTTGAAGTCTCATGGAGTAAAATTATAATACAGTTTTGGATAGGTAGATAAATAAATAAATTATAATACAGTTTATGATTTCTGTGGAGAGTACCCTCCTTTGTGCCCTTTTTACCACTATAAAGAAAACTGTGGAGGTATCACACTTTTGTTCTATACTTTATGTTTAAAATAAAAAAGTCTACTACACTTATGATTACTAAATATTACTCATAAGAGGCCCGCCTCGGTAGCATAGATGGTACCATGTCTGCCTCATGTTCAAGAGGTCCCGAGTTCGAATCTCGGTTAGGGTGACTTACCTAGCTAAGATTTTTCCGGGGTTTTCCATTATCCTTAAAGACGAAAGTCGGGTAACTGTAAGCTCCATGGACCCTGGAGTTATTTGAGCATCATTTCACCCAATTCATTCACCGTCCGATATGACTTAACGTTGGAGGAGTAAATTACAAAAAAAAAAAAAAAAAAACCTCATAGATGGAAGATAGTAAGATACAATGATTTTGCTAATAAGTGTAAGTTTCTGTTACTTACCTTCTCCAAGTAAAAGACCTAAAAAGAAAGTAATGACTAGCAAAGTGAACAAAACAGAGAATAGTATTCCTTTTGCTCTTCATTTGAGTTACACTATAATCCTGTTATAAATTTAAGTAGAATTATCTAAAATAAAGGACATGCATATTTTAAAGTAAATGCAATTGAATTCATATCACTAATTGCCTAATTTATCGGTAATTTCTTTATGTAAAGAAGGTGTCTGACACATTTACAGTGATTGCATTTCTTTGATTTCTACAAATTAAGATTATAAGTCAGCTTGAAAATATATATATATAACAATAACCAGTGGTGTCCAATGACCTTTCAGAAATAACTTCCAATTATAATGACTTGAGCTGCGAAAGCATACGTTCTCTCCTGACATTCAGATAGTCAAAACAATAAATATTTTAGTTAAGGAACAGGCTTGCCTGATAAAATCACAACTGGTAATAGTTTAAATTAAGGGGATAAAAGTAACGATGAAAACTGAAGCTAACAATGGTTTAAGTTGAATGAATAGCCATTAATAAAATGTAAAATATTATAAAAAAAATAGCCAGTTTCTAGACATAAATTCATCTTTGACACTTTGGTAAATCACCTTTGCAAAATCAACTGAATTGAAATTCCATTCTTTTCTCCTGGGAAGGAAAATTGGTAACCACCTCCTCAAAGAACGATTTCTTTTTTTCTGAGGTTTCTTAGAAGGCAATCTCAATTGAAATAATTTTAACATAAGAAAGTCTCTCTACTCCAGTAGGATTTTGAGTGAAACTTTTAAATCTATTCAGTGCTGAAAATGGCCTATCTACTAAAGCTGTACTTACAGGAACTGAATATTATAATGAAACTAAATTATTGTACTAGTGAACAGACTTTTAAGCACTGAAATGGGGTTCAATGGTTTTGTAAGTACACTTATTATTTTATTTGAAAACACTTTTCCACTGTATCCTATAATCAGGTTATTTTTTCAATTGAAGAACATTGCAAATACATCCAAAGGCTTTGAAAGCTGTTTTCAGGGAATTACATGATGATACATTTTAATGTTTTAATTTAGAATAATATTAAAATTTACATTCAAGCGATTATTATCAATGTTACAAACATTTTGTAATAGATGTGCTAAAATTCATATTTTTCCTTTTTGAAGACTCTCTATTTGAGACACACTTTCTTGAAAAACCTATTAACAGTCTAAATTTAATGCGGTTATGTAATACAAGTTTCTTGGAATTTCTGCTCACAGTGCAAAATATCATTTGCTTGATCCTGAAAGATGTGCAACACTTTCGTGGAGGTGAATCATGTGAATCACTACTTCTGTTAAACTATGTCATTCTCACTATGACTTTCAATCCCTCTTCCAAGGAAACTTAGAGTTGGAGCAATCTAGATATCTATATTAGTTAACTGATGGAAATTAATAATTTCCTCATACTAGCCGTATATAGGAAAAGGTTTTTGATAGATTGAGTCAACATGAAAAATTCAATACGGCCGGGATTTGATCCAGGAGATCCATGGTTCAAATCTCGGCCATGGCATTGAATTTTTCATGTTGACTCAATCTATCTAGATATCTATAATCTAGATATTATTGAATAAACACGTGAGTATAATGACATAATATACTATTAATAAATATATGTTTAATCTATCACTATGATATCTGGCCAATTATTTGATAGCCTTCAGATGAAGAGTTCATAATTTAGTTGTTAGTGAAGCAGAGCTTTGATTGCTTTACCTTAATGGTCACCACTGATAATAGATACATTTCCGTTTTACCATTGCCAAAGAAGTGCAATAGTTCAATAAAAAACAAAATGATATAAAAAATACTTTATGCTTCAACTTGCCTTCCATCCTGCGAGCAAATAGCATGTTGTAATCATCCACTAAGTTGAACATTGTAATAATCTTATTTAACCGTTCACAAAAGGTATCAAATTTTCCAAACACATAGTTTTCAGAAAAACCAAATGAGTCCTGTCCAGGTATAAAAGGCTGGTTCTTTACAAGGTGATAGGTGCTTCTATATGTTTTGTTCAAATGAATGCAATGCTCCAATTTGGTTTTCACAGTTGCACGATCCTGGGACCAAATTGTCTCTTTACCTCTGCATGTGATATACAACTTACAAGTTTCTATCATCTGATTTGTGATCTGTAAAAAAAGTCATAAAACTATAGTTTTTATTTATAAGGGCAATTAGCAACATAAGATTGTTCTAACACACTCAAATCATGTTTAGGTAACTTTGAAGGTTAGAATCAGAATTGGAAAATTCAATGCCATAACCAGGATTTGAACCATGGACCTTATGCTCTACCTTCAGCTGCTCTACCACTGAACTACCATGGGAACGTGCCAATGACATTAAATTCTCCAGCTGATTCACATCTTCCCAGCAGACGAAAGGGAAAATATCAATTTGAGATCCTTACTCCATTTTGACTTATAATCTATAAATGCTTATATCCAGCAGTTTTTAATGTCTCTTTATTATTGTTTTCCATTTATAAGGATAATTAGCAATAGATGATTGTTCCAACATGCAAACCATAGGTAGGTAAACTTTAAAGGTTAGAATCAGAACTAAAAAATGCATTGCCTTAAGCTGAATCATCTGGAGAATTTAATGTCATATCCACATGTTGCTATGGTAGGTCAGTGGTAAAGCAGCTGTGCACAGTGCTGAAGATCTATTAAAGGGTAGAATCAGATTGAAAAATTCCGTGCCATAGGTGGGATTTGAACCACGAATCTTCTGGTTGTTCTTAACCATTGAGCTACTATGGCCAACATGCTGATACAATATTCAATTCTCCAACTGACTTGTGTTTTCCCCGGTAAACTGTTAGGAATTCTTGTAAACACAGGAGACAAGTATCTTAATGGTGACTTACTGTGCTGTAAATATTTTTTCTTTTTTTAATTCATGTACTCCAACGTGAAGTCATATCAGATGAATGGAATGGGTGAAATAATGCTCAAATGAGCCCAGAGTCCATAGAGCTTAGAGTTACCTGACATTCGTCTTTCAGGATAAGGGAAAACCCAGAAAAAGCCTAATCCACGCAACTCACCCTGACTGAGATTCGAACTTGGGACCTCTTAAACATGAGGCACACACGCTACCATCTATGCTACTGAGGCGGGCATAATTCCTTTAAGGTCCGGGCTCTATAGTTCGGACCCTTAAAATACAATTAGGTACTGGAAGATCCATGGTTAAAATCCTGGCTACGACACTGAATTTTTCATTCTGACTCTACCCTTTCATAGTGCATCTTACACATACATGGCTAGTGTGAAAGAATAATTAATTTTCATTAGATCCATTTTTCAAATCCTAGCTATAGCATTGAATTTTTCAGTTCTGCTTCTCACCTTCAAACTTTACCTACATAAGTTTTCTGTGTGTAAGGACAATCATTTATAAATGGAAAGCTATAATAAAAAGAAGTAAAAAAGCACGGGATTTAAATACTTATGAATGATAGGTTGCCATGAGTATAACTGATTTTGAATGTTGATTTGTTGGAAATATGTGAAGCAGCTGGAGATTTTAATTGCATACCAGCATGTTGCCATGGTACCTCAGTGGTAGAGAAACTGCATGCACATCGAGTGGAAGATCTGTTGCTCAAATTGCGCCATGGCATTGACTTGTTTAGCTCTGATTCTAACCTCCAAAGTCATAAATATTGTATTGTTACTGACATTAAGAACTAATATGTAGCCATATACATTTATATTATGAAATAAGCTATTATTTTGACTTTAGAACCACAATAAGTTGTAGCAGAATTGCTGATTATTATCTTCCACTATTTGAAATAACATGGGAGATTATTTTATTTATATCATGGTTTCCAGCACATTTACGTGCAGAATAAGAATGGTTACTGGCTATAAAGTAGTAAAATCAAATCTTTGCTAATGAAGGGATATCCCATAATATAATGAAGAATCTCAAGATATTTCATACCTTCACCATGAGGGATGAAGTTCTCTCAGAAGTATTATAAAATTGAGACACACTGTGTATAAGTCTGACAGTCTGCAGAAGACTCATTATAGAATCTTTCATTCTCACCTACAAAGAAAATATAAAACAATATATTGTTACTGAATACTACTCTATCTTTCATATATCTAAAAAGCACCACTAACATGTGATTTCAGAAACTAAAATATACTTACAGGGTCATGTAAGTACAAAGAATGGCAGCACTTTTCCATTGATTGTATAAATTTAGCATTGTCACGTGCTTCATTGTAGCAAAAAGTGATCTTCCTGTCAGTCTCACGCCACTGTTTTATAAGTTTGGAACGAGCTTGTATTAATGACTGCAGTGTCATTTGAACCTTTAAGTAAAAAGAAATTGTTTTAATAAAGTTTAAGGTGAACTATACTTATGTAGTTTATGAAATATACATTTTATTAATATATATCAAAAGAAAATTTCAGCAAAAATAAATTCCTTATATCCATTTATTGCCAAGCATATCTTTATATATGTCATACAACTAGTGAGATTTCATAGTTTGATGTTTGTTTAGTTGGTATTTCTTTTGAAAAGTTTACTTCTTCTTTATGCATGAAGCTACATTGTTCTTCTGCTTATATTCATAATTAAGATAATTTCTTACATCTACAGCTCTTCTATAACATTGAAGTGACAACCTTTATGTTACAGTAGTTCCATGATTTCAACACATTCTTAAGATAGTTCCATATGCCCACAGAGTGACAATACAGTCTTTCTGAAAGAAACATCTTTTGAAGACAAAGCATACACAGTGGAGTTATGTTTTACATGACCTGCAGTTTACAAACAATCTAAAGAGATCAATCATTGAGAATTTACAGAATGATATGCCTAGATTGACAATCCAGAGAATAAAAGTAATTCTTAATAGAATTTTAATTCAATTTTAAAAATTAATGAACCCTTACCACAAGTGAAAATAGGAATTAGTACCTCATGCTTTGAACAAAGGTGGTATATGCTGTAAGCTCCCTACATCTCTCATTTTGTGCTGCAGAAATGCTTCCAGAATCCAAGAGATACAAAAACTTTTAAATCTGGGCATATATTTGTTCATTTATATATGTACATACTTTGTAGGTTTAACATCCTTTAACTGGGTAGCTCACTATAGATGGTCAGTGAAGAAATGGATGAAATGATCCTGTTTGTTGTTTAGTGTCATTAATCGACTCCCTTTAAATTTAATTTATCATAACAACACTGTTTTCAACACATCCAAGAAAGGAATTTCCATCAAATGTTACATAGAAAGACATTTTAGCATATTGTATCAAGAAGTTTTTCTCAAATATCAGCTAAGCTGCAATAATAGCAATTTCAATGCATAATTTCTGGTTCAGTAATATCAGTCAAAGGTTTCTGGAAAGTAAATCTATTATAATTGAACACTGCTTGAAAATTAGCTTTACTTGTAATTAATTAAAATATTCACACAATAATTATAATCAATGAAATTATGTTAACCAACAAAAAAGCATGTTTAATTCCCTTTTGAACTGCAATAAAAGCAAGAATTTTCAGAAAGCATAAACATCACACTTGATAGAATTTTTATGATAACACAAATGTAAGTAAATCTGTCCTAAGGTTTACCTCATGGTGCTGCAAGTGCTGTACTATTTGTGAGAATTGAGCTCCTCGTCTTTTCCAGTACTCTAGCTCATCTTGTGGTCCACTTGAGTCATTCTCTTTGCGAAGCTGCTGACTCTCCATCAAAACCTAAAGCAGTCAAGAGGTCTTGCTTTTGAATAAACTACAGATAGAATATTACAAAATGTGATATTAATGAAATAGGGACAAATAACTAATATGTTAATTCTGTTAAATGTGAATAGTATATCTCAACAAGAAAATGTATAAACTTAAACTTATTACTTAATTGATAGAAATTAATTGTTCCTTCACACTAGCCGTGTATAGACTAAGGCTTTGGACAGATAGAGTCAAACTGAAAAATTCAATGCCATGGCCAGGAATTGAAATCCCGGCCATTGCAATGAATTTTCCAGTTTTACTCTATACTGTAAACTTATATCTATCTTGTAGTTTGTTAAATACGCAGTGCCGTCTAAGTTAAATGTGATGTCTTTTTCATGTTCTCTACCTCAAACATTCAGTAAGTAGATGAAATGCTATATTTGACTTATATATTGCCTATTAAGGTATTCATGAAAATTCTTTATTTGAGGTCCTGGAAACCCAAGAAAAAGCATTTTAACGAAAAGGTCTGACTGTGTTTGAACATGTTTTAACATTTATGTGTGCTTGGAGGAATTTAGTAACAGTGACATCAAAATTAATTGTAAAAACTATTTTAATCGGTTTTTAACACTTCATAACTTATTATTGAGGGAATAGTTTTGGAAGCAGTTAAGTCCATTCAACCTTCAGGGTTAAAAATGGGTACAACAGTTTCCAAAGCTAGTCCCTCAATAATATAAAAATGTAAATGACAAAGTATTAAAAACAACTAGTTTTTTCAATGTTTTAACATACCAGATTTTTTTCAAATGTGATATGTTAATTATTGTACATACTAGTGGAGGTTCTAAAACAAAAGAAATTTTATAATGCTATAGAGTCAGTGAAAACACATCTTGAAAAGTTTAGGACAATGATAAACTTTGAAGATCCATTCTGATGTACAAATGTATGATACTTTGCTTGCGAACTCCAAGCAAAGACATCTTTTCTGGATTTAAGATATTGCCCATTATGTCTGTATACATTTTAGACACAGCATGCTTTGATAGAATTATTATTATCTATTCTTTATCTATTATCCGATTTATCTATTTCTTTTTTCCTGATGTTCCTAAAATTGGCAGTAGCGTACCATTTTTGAAAGGAGAATCATGATATAGAACGAGAAATCCACTTATTAAAAGTGTCCAAGGTCCAGCTGCATTAACCACGTGAGAAAAAATTTTCATAAAGAAATATGAAAGAAAATTGTTTAATTTTGACACTACCTTTGAAGAAACCCTAAACTTCAAGTTCATCAAAATACTGACAGAGATGCACCTATCGCCTCCAATGAGTTCACCAAACCAACGTCCATTAGTCGACAACAACTGATGATGTTAGGAAGAACCTAACGAAATGCATTCTAGGTAAATACTAGCAATAAGTGGAGCATTGAGTATTAATTTGACTCAAAATTGTATTAATTTTGTGCTTCATTGTATCATAGTCCTTACACATTGGAATAAGTAGGTACTGTTTAAGCTTTTTCTATTTTAAGCACAATATTGTTTATTTTTAATGTTTTCAGATAAGTAGTTATATAATATAGCAACATTATAGGTCTTTATAGGTGAGTGAATCAGTTATTGTGCTTTGAAATAATTACAACTTTTGAAAGGTAGAATAAGCACTGAAAAATTCAATGCCATATCTGGGATTTAATCCATGGACCTTCCTGCTACTGAGCTACCATTGCAACATGCCAATACACCAGTATGACATTAATTTCTCCAACTAATTCACATTTTCATAGTAGACCATGAGGAAATCTCAAATCGAGATCACATATCCACACATATACCCTTGTCATGTTGAATTAGTAAGAGCAATAACCCTTCCTTTGAAGAGTTCAACTGGAGAAAACAAATAAAAGTTATCTAGAAAATATAGTTCTACTTGCTTTGTACTAAGAAATTTAAAAATTTTGTTTAACCAAAATGCCTTAAGAACAGCATATTTGCCTGTTTTCACTCCCTATTATGATATGAAATTATTTTATGGGGTAATTCAACACACAGCAAGCAAGTTTGCATGTTATGGAAAAGGGTCATACACATTATTTATGGTGTTGGGTACTATCATGTCTGTAAGCCCTTATTTAAAATCAGAATATACTTGCTCTTACTGATGAATACTTTATTCTGTATTAAGCTATCTCACAGATAATTATATTAAACTTTACAACAGATCTTTCTGTGCATGACCACAGTATGTGGAAATAAAGTAGTCTGCATAGACCAGAAGCAACTTAAAACTGCTCCCAAAAGATGTTACCCTGCAATAAACATTTATAATAACCTTCCATGCTACATGCAACTATTAGGTAATCCTCATCAACATAAAATTTTCAAGAAACATTTAAAGTCATTCTTATATATTCTATCCCCATATAATATGGAGGAATTCTTAAAAGTTCCCATTCAACCGGTAAATTTGCAATACATTGGGCAGATAGCATGCAACAGTGATTTGGTAATTTATATTGTTACTGAACTATTGTAATATGCATTCTGAGATTACTTGAAATGGTGATGGCTCACAAATTTTAATATGTTAATATAATGTAAGATTCAAAACAAATAAAAATAAATTAAAGGCAGAATTTTACTAGTGATGGTGGGTGTATTACTAGTCATGCTGCATTTGCCATAAATACGTGATGTGTTTAATGTGCCTTAACTTTGCCCAAGTTGCGGACCTAACAAACAGATAAACACACAAACAAAAAACAAACTAAAATCCTCAATCTAATAAGACTTACCTCTTGCACTTTCTTCATCCATGCTTTTACTCTTTCTTCTAGTTTAGCCACTTCTTCTGGTTTCTTTATCAGTTCCTTCACAGCTTCTACACTTCGTACATTCTCCATTAGATTTAGCTGATCATCAAACAAATTTGGCTCATCGCATACTTCTTCACATACTTAAACATATATAAAAATTATTGTATAGGTACTAGCATATGCAAGATAATAACTATATATATTTCACAGGATGGAAATTCACTTTTGATTGAAAGCGGTAAAGATGCTTCTAATCAACATTCTGCATATTTTCAATCTCATAAACTTATAATACAAGGGGTATCCAGAAATTAAGTTCTGTTTCAATTTATCTCTGCTGCAGCACTGCGATCGCAGTTCCGCACATACGCGGTAGATGCTTTGTATCAAGGAGAAGAAATGTGCGCCATTGTGAGATCGCTGTCAGCCACGTATGCTTTGTTGTGCTTGTTTACAATGTTGGTGTTGATTGAAAATCCTGCCGCTCGTGAAATCAGATCTGTGATTTGTTTTCTGAATGCTAGGAAAGTGAAACCAATTGAAATTGATCGGCATATTTTCGATGGCAAAAGGTGTTGTGTTTCTTCACGACAACGCACGACCACACACTGCAAATGCGACGAAAAACATCCTACAGGGATTTGGCTGGGATGTGTTTTACCACCCCCGTACAGCCCTGACCTCGCTCCTAGCCACTTTCATTTGTTTTTGCATCTCAAATCTTTCCTTGGCGGTCAACACTTCAACAATGGCGAAGAGCTGAAAGAAAATGTTTCCAACTGGTTGAAGACACAGGCGGCAAACTTCTATTTTTTTTCTTTGTAATTTACGTCCTCCAACGTTAAGTCATATCGGATGATGAATGGAATGGGTGAAATGATGCTCAAATGAGCCCAGGGTCCATATAGCTTAGAGTTACCCGACATTCGTCTTTCAGGATAAGGGAAAACCCCGGAGAAAACCTTATCCAGGCAACTCACCCTGACCGAGATTCGAACTCGGGACCTCTTGAACGTGCGGCAGACATTCTACCACCACGCTACCGAAAACTTGTGCCTCGCTATGACAAATGCCCGCAACATTTCGACACTTATGTGGAAAAGTAGTTTAAAAGTTGTAGAATTTTGTGCAATAAATAATTTTTCTCTATCTGTACACAATTTAATTTTATTACCAAACAGAACTTATTTTCTGGACATACCTCGTATATTACCTAAAGGTTAATCATAATAAGAATACAGGTGACAATTTTCAGTCTTTAACTTATATGCACATTCTGTGTTTTAAACAGCATATTTTTATAATAAAAGCAAAATATATAATTCTTTAAAGCAAGAATATCTATCTATGAAAATCTGAGCTGCAAACCACATATTAATGAATTCCTTAAAAACTGATGAATGATGAGGTGGTATTGAATTAGTAACCAATGCTGCTGTTAATTTACTAATACCAAAAAATTACAACTGAGATGTGGAACAGAATATGAAAAAAGTTAACAATGGTAGAAGAAAAAATAATATAGAAGTGCATCTGAAAAGGTTCTTCAGGCGTATTTCTGCATGAAATGTGTAAAAGAAAAATTTAAGTAACTGTGTACAGTCTCATGTAGAAAACATAGAGAATTAAAGTATAAAAAAAATGGAAATCTGGGATGGTGGATCAAATGACATTAAAATCTGCAGTGACTACATAATGAAGCTCCTTTGCTTTTTGATAAACAACTCACTAGAAAATGAACAATTTCCAGATGCACTGAAGAAAGCTACAGCAAAACCAATTTCTAGAAATGGAGATGAGCTTGAAACTAATAATTATAGACCAGTCATACTGTCAGTTTTTAAAACATTATAAGAAAAATAATGTATAGAAGAATGATTACATTTTTTTACTAATGTTGACACAATCAATTACTCTCAGTTTGGTTAAAAATACAAAACAAATAGTACTGCAATTATGAATTTTATCAGCCAAAACACAATGGGCAATGCCAAACCAGAGCTGAATTATTTCTCGACCTAACTTATGCATTTGACATAAAGATTAAGATATTTTGCTTACTAAACTCCACAACAGTGGAATAAGAGGCATAGCCTATAATTGATTTAATATTTATAAAATAGAGAACACATAGTAAAAATTGATTGTTTAGATACAGATACACCACTTTTGGTGACTTACTATTGTAAATGCTTGAGTCCCAGGCTTCAACATTTAACTCTCATTATTTTGCCATGATACGAGAGCCCCTAGTGGTTTACCGGGAATATATATGAGTCAATTGGAGAATTTAATGTCATGATGGCAAATTGGCCATGGTAGCTCAATGGGTAAGAGCGTCTGGATGAAAACCAGTAGATCCGTGGTTCAGATCCCAACTGTGGCATAGAATTTTTCATGTCAACTCTATTAATCCAAAATCTTAGCCTGCATACGGCTAGTGTGAAGAAATGATTAATTTCCATCAATTAACTTAATAATAAGAGTTAAATAATGGAGCCTGGGACTCAAGTACTTACTATAGTAAGTCGCCACAAACAGTGTATCTCGGATGCAAGAGCCCCTAGTGGTTTACCAGGGAAATGTATAAGTAATTGGAGAATTTAATGTCATGACCGAAAATTGGCCATGGTAGCTCAATGGGTAAGAGCGACTGGATGGAAACCAGTAGATCCATGGTTCAAATCTCAGCGGTGGCACTGAATTTTTCATGTCGACTCTATCACTTCTAACAGTTATTCACAAACATTGTAAACATTTCTCTAACAGCAACCAATTTGTCCAATACAAGTGAATACCATCTGGTATTCATGATAAAGTACTAATAGCTCCTTTCACTAGCAAAGCAATATTCCACAACTTACTAACAAAGAAAAGCATGTCATCAACATGTAACAAGAGCAGATGCTAGGACCTGCTATAGAGCTGTACGACACCTACTCATTTGTCAATCTTACAGCTACAGTAATAAACAGAAAAAGTTATTGCTGCAGCAAACATTTGAGAAAGGTGTAATGTTAGATGTCCTAGTCAGGTAATTATGTAGGTGTGTTCATTTGTAAACTATAGTATTTAAATAAAGCTAGGGGCCTTCTAGGCCCCATGCAACCAATGGAGGTTTAAATATAGTGCAATAAAAATATTTAACGAAGTACCTGAATCCTTAAAGGGTATTAAATCTGCACCTAAAGTTTAAAAAAGAAGTTCACAGATTCATAAATCTCAACCTGTTCTACTTAGTGGAAGAATATATGTGCTATATTGATAAGATTTGAAGGTTAGTATAAAAATAACCCAGGACATTCAGTTAACATTTATTTTTTCTGTTCATGTAAAAAAAAAATTGAATTGTTAAAAGTGAATAAAGAATATTTACAAATGAATAAATAATTATTATTAATACCTTATAACTGCTTTGCAGATATATTCTTATACTTTAATTATCAAATAATTGTATTATTTGATTGATATATGATTGTACTTTTGTACTGCCTTCAATTTTTTTGCAATGATTGTATTGTTTTAAACATCATAGGCATCCTATAATTGTGTATTATTCATTTATTGCATTACTTATTGTATTATTGACTTATTGTATAACTGACTTATTGTATTCGTTCTAATTTTGAATCCTTTGGTTTTCTCCATTGATGTATCCCATATTATGTACAATGATGACAGGTTGAATGAATACAAAAACAAAACAAAAATTTAAAATATCAGTAAGTCTCTAATTGGTAGCATTTTTAAAGTAGTAACATCATGGATAAATTGGTTGAGAAATTCAGTATAGGATACATACATAATGGATACACTAACTTTAGAGGAGACGACCAAAACTATATAATGATTAAAATTTCTTTGACTATTGGAATGTTTGTCACCTGTCAACATAAGGAGTTTTAAAGAACTTGACAGCAAGCAACATAGATGATAAGGAATCAGCAATAAAGACTATAATTCCAAACACAAAACCAAAATTGATAGGAACTTTGATGTGATATAGGGTAATATAGGGGCATACGAATATTTGTGGAATATTGGAAAATATATTTATTTACATATAACAAGATAAATGAACATTGTATTTTTACTACAAAAATAGCAAATGTTCATCACAACCTATGGGTTTCAACACTTTTGAGGGTATTCCTAAATGCATTGCATCATATCTTTGGCCAATTCAGAAAGTTATATGAGACATTTCTTTTCCAGATCATTCACTTCATTATTAGGTGATGTGATGTTGATATAGGTATGTTGAAGAGCCATAAAGGGTGGAATCATAGAGGCTGATAGCTAAGTAATACAACAATCATGCATAAAGGAGATGATCCATGGTTCAAATTCTTGCCATGGTATTGAATTTTTCAGTTCTAATTCAACCTTTTATAGAGTTTGGAAGTTGACTTCTATCGCAGAAGGCTGTAAGGCATCAGTTCAAAATTGGAAGACAATAGCTACTAAAATCATGGGGGTCTAATTTGATTAGTTTTAAGGAAATAGTATTAATTTTATAGCCTCAATATCAGGAGGAATTAGTGTCACAAATATGAAAATGTTACCATTAATCTATTAAGCAAGTAATTTCCTTTTATATGTTCGGAAGTTGCCATTGAATTTAGCCCTTATTACACAATCAAATTTATCTTTACTTTACTGCAATGAATGAAGGTAAAGCAATTACAAAACTTGTTTCAATGTTATTATATTTCACTTTAGGCAATAATACCTCTTAAAGCACTGCAAAAGGAACGTAAACCTGGCAGAAGTTGATTCTTCACAGTTGGACAATTTCCATCATCGTCATCAGCATCAAGAGATGGATGTGCAAGTGCTTCCATAAATATATGCTCCATTATTCTTTCCATAGAAGTTACCAGGCCTATATGCTGCCCATCTACCACTCCACAAAACAAATCCTGTAAATTAAATTTTTATTTTATAATGGAAAGTAATTAATGTTAGTGGGAACATCATTAATATAATTAGAATCATGAAAAGTATATCAATACAGGAAGGAAAAAAATATTTAAATGGAACTTACCACTAATAACTCCTTGTCTTTCAAGTCTTTAATTAATTAATGTTATTATGCTTAACCACACTTTTCAGGGAGGGCTCCTAATCATTTTATTGCCAGTTTTTTGAATTACAATCGGACTGGTGAAAACCTTTTAGAATTAAATTTTCTACTGGTGTGTAAAATGTATCTTATTTAAGAATTTTCTTTTTCAAAAAGCTGTTTATAAATCACTGCAAATTGAGTTGTAATTTCACTAGAATACTTTTAGAGCTCTGATAACATATTGTTATTTTTATAAAAGTGATATGACTTTTGCATTACAAGTATAAGAAGTCATTATCTTATAACCTAAATGCTCCAAATTATGACAAGCTAGTATTGTTGCATTCTTCCATGCATTGATTATTGCTTGAAGTTCTGGAGTACACACCTTATGAAATCCTTCCTCGGGTAACTGCTTGCCTGTGTTCAGCCTGAACATGTAAATACAAGTTCCATTTAGAGGTATTTGCCATCCATCTGTAAGAAACAGCTTTTTCTTAGGAGTACTGGTTGGAGGTATGTTAGCTTTGGGTGCTGCAGCTTGACCACTTCGACTAGTACCAGGTTTCATCTGCAGATAAAATTTTAAGTTAAAATGTTAAATCACACACATTCTCCCTAGATATTAGGGCATACTCCAATCACCTACCATAGCACGCATGCACGCACACACACGCACACACGCGCACACACACACACACACACACACACACACACACACACACACTCACACACATATATACACACACATACACACACACACACACACACACACACACACACACACACACACACACACACACACAAACTGTTACAGACAGTGAATGCAGAGATGATTATGGTTATAAAAAGTAGTAAATGAACCCTTAAAGCCATAAAACATTCTCTTTATACCATTACACTTGACTAAAAGTATTAGTGAGTACTATAATTTTTAAATTCCCTTTAATATACAGCATGAAGTTTCAGAAAAGAGCTTGTTCTCTAAGCAAGATTTATTTTCAGATTTCCATGTTATTAGGTAGACACACTTGATGTTAAACTATGGAGATGGGCACATTTTTTTCATGCCAGCAACATAATAAGGAAGCATGGTAAAGGGAAGATTATACTTTTCAACTCTACTTCACTCCTCCAGTGAAATAACAATTTTTTTTTTTTTTTTTTTTTCCAAAACAAGTGTCACCTCTAATTGTCTACATTTAACAGATAAGTTTTAACCACTCATACTAAAATAGATGATTATGGTAGTGATGACATTAATAGCTACGCAAAATACATTGAAGTATTATGCAAGATTGGAGGAATTTAGTAACAGTGACGTAAAAATTAACTGAAACAGCATTTGTAGTCAGTCTTTAACACCTCGTCACTTACATTTTTACATTATTGAGGGACTAGTTTTGGAAGTCATTACGTCCATTTTCAACCTCGATCTGACTATTTTCTGTTGTAGTCTGCTTGTTCATGTCATCATAGTTCCACTCTGGTGGAACTGTGAGCAGAAGAGAGCAGATAACAACAGATGATAGTTGAATTGAGGTTAAAAATGGACGCAATGGCCTCCAAAACTAGTCCCTCAATAATGTAAAAATGTAAGTGACGAGGTGTTAAAGACTGACTACAAATAGTTTTTTCAGTTAACATTGAAGTATGCTCTTAATTAATTTGTTCCAGATGTTTTTCTATCATTTAATTTTATTAAGAAGAAAATGCTGTAGTGCATAACTTTTACTTTTCTACTATGTACTTTCAGTAAGAAGTACTGTACTCCATCTAAAACTATGATACCAAGATTTCATCAGAAATATGTGTTTTGGGACTTCCCGAAAACATAAAAAGCATTTATACAAAAAGAGTTTGTGTGTGTGTGTGTGTGTGTGTGTGTGTGTGTGTGTGTGTGTATGTGTGTGTGTGTGTGTGCATGTGCGTGTGTACGTGCGTGCGTGCATGGGTGCGCGTGGGTGCGCGTGGGCGGGTGTGTGTGTGCGTGTGTGCGCGCACACATACAGCACAATTCAAAAAATGTAAAAGTCTTCTCGGTATCTTCCAAGGATATGACAAAGATTTTCAGAAATTCCCAATTCCAAACTATCCTTTACATGAAAATGTTTTCAAACATTTTAATTTTCTTAAAATGTGGTTCTAACAACTTTGATTAAACTACCATATGTTTAAGATATTTTCATGAAAAATTAAATGTGAATTTTGAATTTTCTGGGAGTAGCCTCTGAAGCCCCGTTAATGCTGATTGACTTTTGAATATCTGGTAAATTAAAGGAGATAAATAAAATCTCTCTATACAAAACATTTAGATCACATTACAGCAGACAACTTATATCAGTAAAAATATTATTAGTGTAGTTAATATTTCCAAGATATTCCTTGTTACTTGATTTATGTTTTCAAACACTGATACTTTTCTCAAATGGAAGTCATTACACACCTTTTTCCTCTCCTGGTCATTGAAAGAGAATGGAACTTCAAAGCTATCACATAGCAACCATCCTTTAAAATATTTTACATTGTGTACCCTACTCTCATTACATCTAGTCTTAAGATTAGTGACAACTTTGAGGAATAATTTCGAAGCTAAATAAGAACAGTTTTTAAATTATGATATGCTATTTAATAGACCAGACTTTGAAGAATACTTAACATTATCATTTCACTCAAAATGTCCACCTCAAGCCTTCACACAAACCTTTAAATGCTTTTGACGAGTCATCTATATGGCACATATGAAATTTATGATTAAATCTGCCGCTACTTGTTGGAGGTTAATTTAAGGCTTTTTAAGAATATTGTATCTTGAAGAGTTGGTCTTGGTCCCAGAAACATCTCACAGTTTATAATCCAGGGATTTCAGGTCTGGACTAGATAATAGCCAAATCCACGTGGCTCATGAACTCTGGGATGTTGCCTTTGAGCCACTGCTGACACTTCCTGGATTTGTGAGCAGAGTGCTGTCCTGTTGGAAGATACAATGTTCATTGCTGAACCTTGTTAGCTGAAGGTTAAGAGAACCTTCTACAGAACTTGCTCTAAAAACATATTTGCATTGGTTTTTACCCCTTTTCACAGAAATGGACCTTGGTGGCCACTCCGTGAAACTCCCAACCAAACCAACACTTATGCTGGATGATGGCCTCAAAGAACCTGGGGAGTAACCTAATGGGATTCTTCATGGCTCTGAGCATACAATCTGTCGTTCTGCCTGTTGAATTTCTCTTCAATTGTAAAAAATCTTTTGTCTGGAAAAAGGATTCTGCAATGTTTGTTTTTGGCATGCTGTCTAAGGAGGTTACATTATCTCTCCATAGACTTCTTTATACAGGTGTTGAGCAGCTGTCTTGTGTAGCCTAGAGACACTCATTCTTGACATTTGAAGCTGCTGCTCAAATATTTTTTTTTTGTTTTTTTGTTTTTTATGCTTCGTAACAGGATTTCTTCTGTTACGTTGCCAAACTTTCTTGATCACATCTGGAATCGAAACCAAGCACGACCGACCAGATCTTACTTTGTCATCAACACTAGAAAGATGGGTGAATCTTTTAATGGTTGGTAATCAAATCTGAGTTTTAAAACCAAACGATTATAAACGGAAAATTGTCCTTGGATCCTTCTTGCAGTTGTGTAATGCTACGATAGTGTCACGCGAGCGTTGGAACACCCTATGAAAGCAGCTGAGAGCGGGAGACAAGGGAGGTCCGTGTTAGCCATGCCCTCCCCTCGTTTGTCTTATAGTGGTGACAGGCAATGGCTGGGAGGAAAAACATCAGTGTGCCGTCTGTTTCTGTCCACCTGGTTCTCGAAATTACGGGATCTTTCATCATCTGGAAACGTCGCCTGGGAACTAGAAAAGCCGAGAAGACGGCGAGATGCCTATAAAAAGGGCTGCAGCTAGTCAGTCAGTGAGTCAGTTAGTGTGTTAGTGAGTGAGGAGACAGTCGCAGTTCTTGGTGTAAGAGTTAGTCAGTGACGTGTTAGCAAAGGAGCGCCGTGTTAATGAACGAGAAGATTGTGCAACGGAAGACTTTACGTAACTGGTATGTGCAACGGAGTTTATGTAATCGCGAGTACAAGTGAAATTGTAACGGACGAACTGGTGAATTGTAATTGTGTGCAGCACGTAATTCTGTGTAATTGGCAAGTGTTAAACTGTAAGTCGGTGGAAATAAAGAACATTTTTGAGTGGTGAAATTGGACTTTTCATTTCACGAACCCACAAAGTCACACTGGTGTCAGGAAGCGGGAAGATAACATCACCGAACATTACAACCATGGACGCGGCATTGGAGAAAATTTTGGAGAAGATGATGGAAATGAAGGCGGAACTGACAGAAATGAAGACGGCCAACGGCAACATCACCGAGAAGATGGAAGAAATGAAGGCCGAATTAACAACAAAAATAGAAGCGGCAAATAACAACCTGGACGCAAAGCTGGAAGAAATGATGATGGCTAACGGTAACCTCACGGAGAAGATGGAAGAAATGAAGGCCGAATTAACAACAAAAATAGAAGCGGCAAATAACAACCTGGCCGCAAAGCTGGAAGAAATGATGACGGCTAACGGTAACCTCACGGAGAAGATGGAAGAAATGAAGGTTGCGAACGAGGCCCTCGCCGCCAAGTTTGAGGAACGGTTGGCCGGCGTGAGGGATGACGTCACGAATCTGGGCAAGCGGATGGGTCAAGTAGACGACCGCCTTAATGATTTAGAGGAAAAGGCCGACAACATCGCAAAACCCCTCACCGGCCTGATGGAGGAACACCGGCCTTATGTGTGGACAGAGGACGCCGAAAACGCTTTCCAGCACCTAAAGGAGACCCTGTGCAGTGCTCCAATTTTGGGTTTCCCACAACCGGGTGGCGCCTTCATTGTGGACACCGACGCCAGCGACCATTGCATTGGAGGTGTCCTATCGCAGATCCAGGACGGCCCTGAGCGCACAAGAGTGGAAGAGAAGGAGCGTGCCGCAGCAGTCCGAGTAGTTGTGGCAGTGCCTGCTGAAGGCTGGGATAGCGCAGGCCTGAGGAGGGAGCAGCTGGCGGACGCAGACTTGGGGCCACTCTTGAGGGAAGTGGACGCAGGGACGAGACCAACCTGGGAGGACAACGCACCGAGGAGCGCCACCTACAAGTCGTACTGGGCCCAATGGGACTCGTTGAAGACCAGAGAGGGCGTGCTGTTCCGGGTATGGGAGTCACCCGATGGGAAGGCGCAGAGAGAACAGTTGGTACTCCCCTGGAGTAAGGTCCCGGAAGTCTTGGAGGAAGTGCACGCCGGTACTTCAGGCGGACACCTGGGAGCGAACCGTATGATTCACAAACTACGGCAGCGCTACTTCTGGCTCAGACTCCGGGCAGATGCTGGTGGTACACCTGGACCGCCTCGCACGCTACGATGGTGCTGTTCGGGGCGAACAGCTTTGAGGAGGGAGCAGTGTCACGCGAGCGTTGGAACACCCTATGAAAGCAGCTGCGAGCGGGAGACAAGGGAGGTCCGTGTTAGCCACGCCCTCCCCTCGTTTGTCTTATAGTGGTGACAGGCAATGGCTGGGAGGAAAAACATCAGTGTGCCGTCTGTTTCTGTCCACCTGGTTCTCGAAATTACGGGATCTTTCATCATCTGGAAACGTCGCCTGGGAACTAGAAAAGCCGAGAAGACGGCGAGATGCCTATAAAAAGGGCTGCAGCTAGTCAGTCAGTGAGTCAGTTAGTGTGTTAGTGAGTGAGGAGACAGTCGCAGTTCTTGGTGTAAGAGTTAGTCAGTGACGTGTTAGCAAAGGAGCGCCGTGTTAATGAACGAGAAGATTGTGCAACGGAAGACTTTACGTAACTGGTATGTGCAACGGAATTTATGTAATCGCGAGTACAAGTGAAATTGTAACGGACGAACTGGTGAATTGTAATTGTGTGCAGCACGTAATTCTGTGTAATTGGCAAGTGTTAAACTGTAAGTCGGTGGAAATAAAGAACATTTTTGAGTGGTGAAATTGGACTTTTCATTTCACGAACCCACAAAGTCACAATAGTTATTATAATACACCACTTCCTTTTACTGACCATTCCAGCATTAGATAAATAGCAATACTGAAAGTGAATGGGTAAACATTTCAAGGAAGGATGTTGACACAGATCAAATTACCTGAACTGCTATGCACTTGCTAAAGTCGATTAATGTGAGGTACACAGAAGAATAGCTAAGTTTTGTTTTAAGACAGTTTGTTGAAGAATGGGTAGAGAAAGTATTATATGTAACACTACAGAGTTTTTAATTTTAACAAACACATCAACAGGGTATGTATCCCAGTTCCCTTCTATATTTGAATATCTGAAGAATTTCAACAAGATCCATGATTCTAAGGAAAAAAAAAAAAAAAAAAAAAAAAAAGGAGTTAAGAACCTAATAAAATTTGTTAACTTTGATCTGTCAAAACCATAAACAATAACTTACTGTTTCACTTGGTGGTAAGGGATCTGGTTCATCAACTTCCTGATAAAACCATAAAAGCTTGTTCCGCATATATGGTAGAAACAGCTGATTGATTTCATCCAGCTGTAAAGTAAAGCAATAAACAATAAAATTGATATCAGTCAAGTAAAAGCTATGCTAACTCATTAAAGAAAATTGAATGAAGGTTTAATTTAGTTTGAAAATTAAAACTGTTTTGATTTATATACGTTGTATGTTATAGAAACTAATTATGTGGAAAATTTGAAGAGGATTGTTAAGAAATTTGGTCAAAAAGCTAATTTAATCTCTATGCTAATTACCATATTGTGTATTCTGGAATTATATATCATTCACTTCGTAAAGCTTAATTATTAAACTTTTCAAATTTCTCATGCATCATATGAATTCTTTGGCCTCATACCATATTTCCATCAAATATGTAGTCCATAAGTTCCCCTCGAGGTAGGCCAGTGGCATCTATCAGCAACTGGAATGTAAATTCCAGTCGTGGATCCATTTCACCCCTCCTTGCCTTCCTCTCACATTCTTCCCTCCGTTTCTGCAATACAATGGAATGTGTGCTATTTAAATTTTAACAATCTTTGCTTAATAATTTGTGGACCTCACCTGTTATTTGCTCATTAGACTACACACTATCTATTGAGTAATTAAATTATGTTTACAGACAAGCTTTCAGGGATTTGCAAATTATGGCCACAACTAGATTTCAATGAACACACACACACACACACACACACACACACACACACACACACACACACACACACACACACACGCACGCACGCACACGCACACGCACACACAAACATATAACCTGGTGGATTTTTTTCAAGGTACAGTTAACTCCCAATTGTTTGATGCAGATTATTTGGGCACTTTTGTACACGTTAATGCCAGAGGTTCTACTCCCATTAGTTATGGAGTAGTGTAATTTACGAGGGCTGTTCAATAGAGAATGATAACAATTCTTTTTTTGACAATGTACCTTTACTCATCCTCATAATTTTGATGGTCCTACTCAAAATAGTCTCCCCTGACTGCGATGTACTTGTCCCAGCACTTCTGCCAGTCTTCAAAGACAGGCTGGAAACCGTTTTTGAGAGATCCGTCAAAATCGCCTCCACAGCCGTCACCACTGCTTCTGATGATGGATAATGCCTCCCACGAAGGCGTTTCTTCAAGTTAGGGAATAGAAAAAAGTCACATGGGGCTAAATCCGGACTATAGTGAGGGTGAAGGATTTACTTCACGTTGATTTTTGCAAAAAAATTCAGCAACAACATTGGCAATATGCGGCCGCGCATTATCGTGGTGCAGCTTCCAGCCTGCTTCATGGAAATGTGGTCTTTTGCGCCTAATATGGAATTGCAATGTTGTCAGGATATCCCTGTAGTATTGTCCAGTTACTGATGTGTGTGAAGGTACAACATGCTGATAAACCATTCCATGAATATCAAAGAATGAGATGACCATAACTTTCCCAGCAGAAGCAACCACTTTTGCTTTTTTTGGGGTTGGTGATGAAGGATATTTCCACACTGAGCTTTGCTGTTTGCTCTCAGGATCAAAATGATGTAGCCAAGTTTCATCAGCAGTGATTACGTTTGAAAGAAACTTCGGATCTTCCTGTAACATCAACTTTAACTGCATACAGACCTGCATGCAAATGTCCTTTTGTTAGGGAATCAACAGTCTTGGAACCCATCGCGCACAAACATGTCTCATGTGTAATGTTTCAATCACCAAAGTGTGGGTGACACCCAACAAATTGTTCAGTATTTCAGAAAGTGATCTTAAGGTAATTCGTCGATCCTCTCTCACAATGGCAGCAGCCGTGTTGATATTTTCTTCCGTAAGAGCAGTAAAAGGAACACCGGGTCCACCTTCCTTTGAAATTGATTGTCTCCCCTCTTTAAACATTTTAAACCACCTTCGAGCTGTGCTGTAGGGAAGAACGGACTCTCCATAGGCCTCCTGTAACATTGTATAGATCTTAAAATCAGGAGTGCCAACAATGAAACTACTACGGCGTGTTTCACATTAAGCTAACAGAATATAACAGGATTGAATTTTAGTGCGAAAAAATATGACTATAAAAATTATGATCATTCTTATTGAACAGCCTTCGTATTAAATAAATGCGTTTTTCTAAGTGCCTTTTACTGTCTGATTTAGTATTTATAATTCCTAAACTTTCGGTCTCTAGTTATGACATTAGCATCCAAATCAAAAGTAAACGAGTTTGACCTTGCATCACCTTTTTGTCTTTTATATTTTTATGTGTGTTTGTGTTTTTTATATTTTGTCTAAGCTTTTAATTCTTGTATACACGTGTGCACTTTACGGGGTAATTTCATCTTGTCCTGCAAGAGTTCTGCATATGTCAGTATCTACTAATATGGAACTGTGGCTTTTAAGCACACATAGAAACCATTGGTCTGTGCCAGGTTTGAACCCGCGACCTTAAGAGTAGTAAGCCAAAATCTAACCAAGTGAACCATCCAGAGCAACATAAATCCAATGATCGGTAGAGCACCTGCCTACCGTGCTAGGGGTCCCGGGTTCGATTCCCGGCGGTGGGGGTGGGGATTTTTCTCCGTCCAAGATAATTCCCCATCTTCCACAGAGTCTGGAAGTATGAATGAGAGTGTGAATGTGTGCGTGATGTAATGATTAAAAACCAAAAAGATAACGAGTTAACACCTTCAGTATGTTCCATAGGAGAACGGCCGCCGATATGACCATAGTAGTTAAAGGCGGGGTATAAATGGAACAAGGAAAAAAAAATCCAATGATGACATAATAAAAACAAGTTATTTTTATTATGCCCGACAGATTATCCACAGAGCTGAAGAGGCTTCTTGATGTCTGTAATAGTAGCTTACTCTAAAAGCGTCCCTTTGGGTTACAGATGTGAGAACTATCCCCCTTTACCTCCGTTTATATCTTCGACATTTATTAAAAATGTAGAAGAGTTTTTCAGATTTATTTGAGCACATTAGCAAAGAAACGTCTCTGCCGAAATCTTTTTCAGTTCTTGGAAGAGTTAAAACTACTTCTGAGACTCAAGAGCGCTCGAAATTTCTGGCTGGACAATCAATAAAAAATTATTTATCTAACTGTGATGAAACTTATCATATGCAGTTGACTGAGGGCAACGATATCCAGCGGACACAGTTCGTTAAATATGCAGAGGGAAGGATCCTACAAGTGAATCGAGAATGTGCATATGAGAAAATTAATTTCTATAAATACATTAAATACAGAGAAAATTTTCGGACAGGCTTGGATAAAACAGCTGGTATAAGGTATGGATTGACTGTAGCATACATACAGAAGCCTATCTCTATGGTGTGCTGATGAAATGTCTGCTTCACTTTCAGGAAGTCCCGAGTTTAAATCTTGGTTAGGGTGAGTTACCCGCATAAGGTTTTACACCGGGGTTTCCCCTTACAGTGAAAAAAACTAATATCTGGTAACTTTGAGCTCTATGGATCCCCGGCTCAGTTGAACATTGTCTCACCCATTTCATTCATTTATCGTCCAATGGGATCTACCAGGTTAAAGAATCTTTAAAAAAATACAAATAACAGATATTTTATGGAGATAGGTCAGTTATTTATAAAAATACTTATCAACAGTGAACTTACATGAAGTATATCATTAAGAGATCTCTAAGAAATAAAGAAAATTAACCACTTAAATAGTTATGTACCTACATATACCTTTCCAAGAAATCGAAACTTAGACATATAGCTGAATAAACCCCAAAGTAATATTAGTAATATTGATTTTAATTTGTAATTTGTACAATATTTCTGTTGCATATTTTTAAAACGATATTTTAACGTACAGGTAACACTACTAATATTATTAGGGAATACTGTAGTTCCTGTTGCAAAATATCTACTACATAATAATACAGTTTGAGTGAATACTGTCGCGACTGGCCACAAAAGGTTCGGCGCGGAGAGATGAGGGGCGGATAGTGTATCACGGAGATAAAGAGCTTACTGAAACAGATAAAGATCGCGCGGAGATAAAGGCCTGCCGGAACAAATAAAGTTAGATAAATGGAAAATTCTAGTGACATCTTCATTGATAGAGAACATTCTAGAACAGTCGAGAATTATCAATGGAGGTATATATGAGATCGCGACAAGCCAGCGTGGTAGTCGTAAACGGAGTTGTAACGAGAGTTGTAATTAGAACTGGTGTGTTTTGAAAGTGAGCTCTTTGTTGTGGTCAACGACCTTGGTAGAATGTAATTGTGTATGTGACGTAATTCTGTCACTGTAAGGATTGACCAAAGTGTATTTCTACGGAAATAAAGAACATTTTGAATTTCTGCAAATTGGACCTTTAATTCTACGAACCCACAAAGTAACAATACTAATACTTATGCAAAATAAAGGGGAATTAGCAACTATAAGAACATCATTATTGATGCGTAGTGTTGATTGTCTGCCCAGACTCTTTACAGCTACTTTCTTCTTGTAAAGTCTGTTTAGTTAACGCATGTGCAGTTCGGAATCAAAGGAAACTACCCTCCCGCCCACTAATGACCGTCATAAATCTATCTCCACACTTCAGAAATGGAACACTGTTGTTGAGGACCAATAGCAACCCTGATTTTCTCGAAGTGACAGTCGCATGTCTACTCCACGTGGTCTCAGTTGCCAAAGTTCCAACTTCCAGTTGATTTGCTTCATTACGTGCAGAAATTCGTTATGTGTCACAATGTGGAGACCGTAGGAGGGAAATGCAGTAGTAAATGCAAATGAAGTAGTAGATTACTTTCAGTCAAGTGAAAAGTGATGTAAGTGATGACAATAATGTGAATAACTGGGCCGAGCTATGTTACTGGAGAAGCCTAAAAAAAAAAACAAAGTTATAACGGGAACTGTTTCTAAGCAAATCCAAGCACTTGTTTTGAACACATATAAACATGTGCTGTCAAATAATCTTGGTAAGGGGTCATGTAATGAACCTGATGATAAATTGTGGGTATTCACAGAAATACAGCAAGAAATATTGTGACGAAAGGAATACCAAAGACGCCGATCAAGTGTGAAAACAAAAGGAAACGTTTCTCTAAAGGAGATAATTTCACATACAATTTAATTCATCGAGAAATTTATAGATTCTATGCAAAAGGGAGAGCGCCCACCTTAGACGAATTGGTTGCACATTTGCAAGAAATTTGTGATTTTCTTTATGGCCGCTTCACTTTGCGCGGTCTCCTAAATGAGCTGGGTTTCAAATTTTGAATTGATAAATAACCTTTGAATAAGATAAGGGTTATTATGGAATCCAGTAGAATTGTAGTTTGGCGATATATATATCAAAACTAAGGAAGTTTCGCAGTAATGGACATAAGATAATTTATTTAGACGAAACCTCGTACGATACCTATGACGCATCGAGAAAGGTGGCAACCTTGCAGAAAGATCTCGGAGAAGGAGGGTCGGGGGTTGTAAAACGATTATAAGGGTTCGTCAAAGTCAGAGGCCGACGTGCACACGCGTTAACTAAACAGACTTTATATGTGACGTATATATTTATAAATTCAAAGCCATATTATTTACTAACGATTTCACAAAAGGTTTTATTTTATCCCTCGTCACTAAGTTTGTTTACTCAACAACAAACGATAACTGATATGAACTACGAAGAAAATTTGTGAGATTCAAATGTATGTGGCAAGGATGTTTTGCGTGATTCAACTTGTTTTGTGAGGAAATGTGCCACTACAAGTTAGAACATGCAGAGAGAGAGAGAGAGAGAGAGAGAGAGAGAGAGAGAGAGAGAGAGAGAGAGAGAGAGAGAGAGAGAGAGAGAGAGAGAGAGAGAGAGAGAGAGAGAGAGAGAGAGAGAGAGAGAGAGAGAGAGAGAGAGAGAGAGAGAGAGAGAGAGAGAGAGAGAGAGAGAGAGAGTAAATTAATTTTCTTTTGCCTGCGCTTTAAAGCTATAAACGCTCTGATTTTTATCACATCAACCTAGCCTTGTATGGTTTTATCAACAGTCTATACAATTCAAATGACGGTGCTGGCCCTATTAGTATTTTATAGAACTTGTATGCAAAATGTGACGCATGAAGTATGGTATTGAGCTTTATGCAACAGAAATTATCATATCAATATTAATAAATTACAATTTGTACATTTCTTCTAACAAAATTAGTAACTTGTGCAACAAACCCACCATACAAAAAGTTCAAATGTAATTTAACATTTCTAAATAGATAAATAAGTACAGTGTCTTTAATTATTCGTGGATAGTTTCTTTGAGAGAGAATGTCTGCTCATTCCCGTAATTAAAGCAGACAGGTATACAATGTATGCAACTAACGGAACGCACCTAAGTTGTTCACAGAAATAGCCTAAATCTCACTTTGCACTCGCCTGTGATCGAACCTGGGCCACCTTGGTGAGAGTCAAGCTGTCTAAACGCTCGGTCATGGCGGGGCCTCCGTTAATTTGATTGCTATAATTTGTTTTAAATTGGAGATGATATTTTCCTAAAGTCATAATGTATGTAAGATTTAAATCCTATATTTGTATCAAGGCATTTTAATATAAAATAGCTCTTATATGCTAAAATTCTGAACTAAAAAGAGAGCATATCCCCAATGATATGTTGCGTTAAAACTAAAAGTATTATTTTCAAGGACAGAGTGGGATGGCTCAGGCTGTTTTGTCTGTGGCCCGCATTCGCGAGGCTCGGGTTCGATTCCCGTGGCCGACCTACCTGACTCATGGGTTTTTTCGGGGGTTTTCCCGGGTCGCTAGGCGAATACTGGATAGGTTAATTACATCCCCCGAATTTCCTGTCCCTCCATTTCATCTCTATTATCATTTCATATCATCTCTCATCTGGTGGTCTATTTCAGGGTAGAAGTGTCGGCGGGTGTCTCGGTGGTGCATGGCAGGATGATATGCTCTGAGGAAAACTACTTCTTCTCCGGAAGGTCGGTTACCGGCCTCAGCTCCTCTGCTGGGACCATTTCTGGGCCGCCAGCCAGGGATCTTTGGGGCTCGGATCGCCTGCCTAGGACTATTAAGGCTTGACTGTAGGGCTCTTTGTCATCCCGCACTAGGGGAGCGTGTCCGTTGTCCTGGCCTGTCGGAGGCAGTCTCTATACAAGTAAAGTGTAGGGACCCTGCCCACTTGACTGTCATGACCCCTTGGGTCGGCCGCCCTCTGTCTCCTTCGCCTCATCCTTCCTTCCGGGGTCCCCCACTTGGAGACACAGGAACAATGGGCCCAGCTTGGTGGCCTACATACCGAATCCCCTCCGCAATGAATTCCCAATCCCAATAATTTTCAAGGAATAAACATTTTTCTATGTAGTATTTATATAAAAACAATTCATTTTATTAGAAATAGTTGAGAATGCTCATTGCTCTCAGAGGTCCAATTATATCAGATTGACAGGCCACAGCGTTTTTAATTTTAGAAATAACGCACCTAAACCTTGAATTTTCTGTACCTTTGGAGCAATCGCTTTATTTAAACACTTAATATTTATTTCTCCCTGCATTATTTACAAATAGTAAAACATCTAAATCTTACAACTTTAGTGATCTATAAATATAATACTATTGCATTAGAAAACTAATAATACTATTGTGTCAGAAAACAAGTCTTCAAACAAAATTCTCAGAATATGCTTTATTTTATATAAAGCAATTATTTTGGAATATTTTAGTTTCAACTTTTGCTATATTTTTAAGCTATGATAATATACACTAGGGCAAAAAAGTCAATAAATGTACCACGTAAAACGTTTGCTACCCATTTTATCGACCTATTTACTCAAGAATATTTTTTCTTGGTAGCTCAACTAGAGGAATGAACATATACTCATGAAAAGTTTCGTATTAACATCATCTTAGTAAAATCACCCTTCTCTCTAGATTGGATTTTTAATGCACTAAAACTATCACAAAATCAATTCTTCTCATTGAATATAGAGTAAAAATATTAGTTATATCTACAATTGGATAAAGCGAGTGGAGTTGTAAAGTAACACTTATAACTATAATAAAACTAAAAGATCAAGGTTTAAAGAAGCTCAATTATTGGGAAAATGCTGTAGATATCTGCATGATGAATAGCTACCTTTTTTCAATTGTTTAAAAATACCAGAATTGCTACTTAGTTATAAAAGTTGTTTGAGGTTAGAAAGAAATATCACATATTACTTTTACTTATTAAAATCACTTGTAATGACTCCATTGCGTAGTCATTACAATAGGAAAACGAAAAAAAATATTTAATGTCTGCAAAAGCTATTGGCGTAAGGTATAGTTGTGTACTCTATTAAAGGTGGCGTATAGATCGAGCTTTTGATTTTCGGAAGAAGGCTTCTCCCCTTGTTTACAAGATAACCTGGGTAGAGTTGTAAGTTCTGCTCACAAATTAAATTATACTAATGCCCGATTTCACCAACAAATGTTAAGACTTAACACGAGTTTAGCAATAGTTAAAACAAAATTTGCATTGCACCAACAAGCGTTAGCGTAACACTCGTGTTAAATCTCTTGTTAAATTAACAAGTCGAATTTCTGATGTTAAGTGCTTAACAATTGTAAATAGTCAAGATGGCGGGCGTGAACGCAGCTGTTGCTGTCGATTTGCTATATTTAAGACTGTCTAAATGGCATTCGTAATAGAGTACGGCCTATGAGGAGAAATGATTTTGAGGAGCTACCAGAAGAACATTTTCTACAGAGGTATAGACTGTCCAAACAATTTTCTATGAAGGTTACTGCGGAAGTACAAGAGAGGTTGGAACATACATCGAAAGGAATATGCCGATCTCACCTTTGCTTCAAATATTAATAATTTTGCGATTTTATAATTCACTGAATTATGTGGATAATACACTGTCCACCTCCCATCTTGAAACGTTCAAGTCACTTGTCCTTCTTCGCAGCTCGTTTTAAGTTTACATAATAATGAGCTAGAATATGCAACGAAAGGAATATGCGATCTCGCCTTTGCTTCAAGTATTAATAACTTCGCAATTTTATAATTCACTGAATTATGTGGATAATACATTGTCCACCTCCCGTCTTGAAACGTTCAAGTCACTTGTCCTTCTTCGCACCTTGTTTTAAATTTACGTAATAATGAGCTAGAATATGCAACGAAAGGAATATGCGATCTCGCCTTTGCTTCAAGTATTAATAACTTCGCAATTTTATAATTCACTGAATTATGTGGATAATACATTGTCCACCTCCCGTCTTGAAACGTTCAAGTCACTTGTCCTTCTTCGCACCTTGTTTTAAATTTACGTAATAATGAGATAGAATATGCAACGAAAGGAATATGCGATCTCGCCTTTGCTTCAAGTATTAATAACTTCGCAATTTTATAATTCACTGAATTATGTGGATAATACATTGTCCACCTCCCGTCTTGAAACGTTTAAGGCACTTGTCCTTCGCACCTCGTTTTAAGTTTACGTCATCCTGACAAGTTGTTCGGTGCTTGTAGTAGTGACACATGCATTTGAATTAAATTCGTTTCCAATATTTTCCCCGTGACATCTTTCTCTTTTACATTCACCGCATCCGTCCTCTTATTTTCCACGATATCGTTACACTTCGTCACCAATTCGATTAACAATTCATTCTCCATCGATGAGAAATTTGTCTCACGGCTTTATTTATGATTTTGTTCATCCGCCATTTTTCAGCTTGTGTAGACGAAAATGAAAACAAAAGCGCATCGCAGTACGTTCAGAAAATAATACGACTCATCCACAGCCTTCTATAGCTGTAATATTTACAAGTTTGTAAATGTTTGTTAACATTTTCAGAAAACAAGTTGGTGAAATGCAAGAAATTTAACATTAGTGTTAGCGCTGTGACAATTATCACGTTAAATTTGTTAACGTGGATTTTAACATCTGTTGGTGAAATCGGGCATAAATCTCTTAATTCTAGTAGTTTTTATGACTTGCGTTTCAAAATATCGAATTAGCTTTCAACATCTATACGGTACCTTTTTTAAATTCCTTTGTTCTACAATAAACCAAACGTATTCCTAAATTAAATGCTTTGTATAAAATGGAAATTTACGCTTTAGTATCTACCAGCTGTTTTTCATATCACATTTATGGAAAAAATATTACAAGGAAAACAATGTTAACACTAACATTTTTCAGAATACAGTAGGTAATACTTCATAAAAATGTGTAATACAAATTACGGGGAATGTATCCTACTCTCACAGGAGTACTACGCTCTTTTGTTCATTACGCTAAAAAGAGAAAAATGTGCTGTTGGTAGTCATTTTCCATTTGCGTACATAACCTCATTCTCGAAGTCATCCAACTTCGAGAAATTGTTGTCTTCTTCACAAAAAGCACAGCATACAACATTTATCACAAATTATCATTTTCCCTGCATCTTCAACTCAAATTACGTTCCAAATTGTCAGAATAATGAAATGTTATACCATGTGGAACAAGATAGGTGCAGTATGCAGTAGTTAAAGCTGGGCATTTTTTTAGTCATCGAAATTCTGACCAATTTTATGGTTAGCCTGCAAAAATTGTAAATGAATGTACTAATATATATATTAGTGTGTGTGTATGTAAATTTTCGAAATTCAATGCGATGTATTGCCAAAGATTAGGCCGGGCATAGGAACCTCTTAAGAATATACTATACTAATTTGCTCTAGCAGCTCTTTGAAGTTTTCAAGATATTTTACATGTCTAATTTTGAACCAAAAATTCATGTTCAAACCTAGAGAAGTTTAAGACTAAATTTTGAACAGTAGAAATTACCATTCCGCTGTAGAAAGAAACTTACTTCTAAAAAGTTTTCGGCGTTTAAAGTAGCCGCAAGATTTATTCTTAGATGAAACTGATCACAATTTCTTTGCTTCTTAATTATGTCTAGGTATTGGCGAATCTGAATACATTAATTTATTATCTGCATTTACCCAGAATTAGGTATAAAGCACTTGACATTTAAATACTAGTGAACGAATGCATGCCCTTCTTCTTAATTATAATTTAATAGTACTTCACATTTCAAATATTTATGTAAGAAAACAGATTATCTATGCTTTGCAACAAGATAAAAATGTGGTACCTATATTTCGCCGATGTTTCACTTCACGTTAGAGCAGCAGTCGTACTACAGTTAACTGACCTGTACAATGTCTCCAACATCATCATCTTCAGAAGCACTAGACTCTTCATCACCTGCTGTATGTGGACCCAACACGAACATGATTACAACTTAATAATATCTTGATGAATGTTCTATATTAAAATACAATTCTGCTACTTCTTTCAATGACTTCACATCGATGACACAAGAATGCACTAATTGATAACAATGATACGATATTTTTCTTGATTAACCACACACGATAGCACTGCAGTATCAAGTAATGTGAAAAATAACATTAGGCTTGCTGGAGTTTAGTTAAAGCTTATTCATCAAACGATAGGGCTTATTGTGGAACATCTAAATTTAAACTGTCGTTTGGTAAAGTTAACAGGTGCTACAACCACTTGTTTGTTTGCACGTTTGTTGTCGGCAATCCAACACCAACATTTACTTTCTTGTGTTAAAGAGGAGTTGAGATGTTATGGAGTGATGTGGAGTTGTGGCTGGCACAAAGCACGGCGCCGGTTTATATAAGGTCGTTGTGATGGTCGGTGCTGGTCACACACCGCCCCTATCTGGCACATGCTTGCAGACACATGCTCATCCATCTCGACTTGGGACTGTTGGCTGTCACTCAACTCCGTCGCGTGCAACTATCTGCTAAACGCTTTGTCGCACGGCACGCTCAAGACAAACATCGATTTCCTTGCAAGGAATTGCACTCTCTTCGGCAAAATGTGATTTTACATTTAATTACTGTCACGCCTTCCTCTCACGAAATGGTAAGATAAGTATCTTAATTTCGTTGTGCCGCAGTTTTCGCGAGAAAATGTAAAGTTTTAGTTTAAAAATAGTGACAACTGTAAAGTTAGACAGGAGAAGATGCTAAAGTATATCATTTGTGATACGCCACTCTTTTTGCTGTATAACCCTTTAACGAGAATTTTCTTGCTGTCAGTACCAGCAGTATTTTAAGCGACACACCTTTGAAATGTCATATCTGCGTTTTTGATATATAAAATGAAATAATAATCGAGGAAACTTTCCGGGGCTATGTTTAGGGTACCTCCCCGACCTTTACCATTTATGAGGAATGAGGGAAACCTAGATAAACCTCAGTCAGGGAGGATGGTCATTGTGGAAATGTAACTACTAACCTCCTGTTCTTAATGATCTTGCCTACATGTGTTGGTATACACATTGAACTGTCACTAGCGTCCTTTATGTTCCATGCAGCTACTATAAAATTGCAAATGAATTAATTTGGAAAATAATTTATTTTCATTACCAAGAAATAAAAAATACTCCCGTATGACTTCTCTGCATATTCTCACTTATTTTATAAAGGTTCCTACCTGTTGTGCTCTACTCTTGCAACAACTTATTTTTATAATCACTTCATGTTAATCGAGATAAACTTGCATAGAATTGTTTACACTACATACTTCGTTGTATATATAAGGAGACTGAAGAGATAGACACAGCGCTATCTGCTGGTTTGAAAATTGTTTGGCATAAATTGCGCGTTTTAAGGAGATTTACATTTTTATTTATAAAGCTTTTCTCTATCTTTTATTATTTTCCATTTATAGACATTTATATAAAATGCATTCAGAATCAAAAGAAGCCATATCTGCAATAACAGCAAAAAGTCCATTTTATTAGTCATGCAGATAGCTTAAGTATATGATAGATACTGTCCACCCAACACAAGATGGCTAGGCAGAGAAATGTGTAACATAATCACTATTATTGTCTGCATGATGTTTCTGCTCGCCGTCAGGATATGATATGGATGTTATATTCACGTAAAATACAGTGTTGTCACATAACTCATCCATGCATAATACTTATATAATACTGAAACGAGCATTAGATCTGGTAGAATACACTCATTTTGTAGTAAACAGATCCACTAACAGCACAGATAAACAGTGCAAGATCATCTCCCTCTTCAGGCCCCGCTTGCCTTGTTGTGGTGAGTACGCATTACTTCAAGAAAATAGTCATTGTCATTTCTGACACAAAAAAGAAACAATTGTTAAATGTTTTATATAGTAAATGCAGTTTGGGTGGGGAATTGTATTAAAAGTTCTTACGTCGCATCTTTGGAAGATACTGAAATTAAATACCAATCTTATTGTATACACGAATTTTCATTTTTGAGTTATGCTATTTACAGACAAAAACGCACACACCATTAGTCAATCAATCAGCCAAACAAGCAAAGAACCAGACAAACTGACCGCTCTCTCTCTCTCTCTCTCTCTCTCTCTCTCTCTCTCTCTCTCTCTCTCTCTCTCTCTCTCTCTCTCTCTCTCTCTCTCTCTCTAAACGATCTTATTATTCGAACGTCAAAACTTACATTTCCGGTAAATCTCGAAATTCAACATTTGGGTGAAATGGAATACCTCTTCTGTCATCCATGAGGTGGTAGAGCAAGCTAAAAAAACTGTGATTGTACACATGACTAAATTTAGGTGTGTTTGTTTAGTGAGAGAAATTGTCATACATAAATATCACATTTATTATAATAGATATTCTATAAGTACAAAAATAATCCTAACTTATGACAAAGTACTCTACCTATACGGGTGAAAGTATGCGGCTCAAATGCCGCTAATATTTAAATAGTTAATTGTATACAACACTAAGCTTAAACTTAAGAGGATCCTCATGCTAGAATTCAACTCTTTTTAAATATGAATTTTAGACAAAAGGGTAAATTAATAATTATCCACTTCTTAAAACTGAACTGTGGAATTACGAATGTAATTTCAGTTTTATTCGCAGTGAATTGTATACTTCGAAGAGAGCTACATTTTCGTGAGATAAAATGTTGCCTACTCTTACAATTCAAAGAAGACCTCAAATACTATACTTAGAAATTTGAAGTTGTACGTTTTATTTGTCAGAAAGTACATAAACATATGAGCCACATGATTTGGGAAAATTAAAAATAACAAAATATTTCCATGTATAGGGTAGTTTGAGTAGGGAGAATTTCCTTGAAAATTTTGTGTCACATATTTGAAAGTTAGAGAACTTAGATATGTTTGATATTTATCAGACTCTTTGCTTTTAAGTTGTATGTTAGACACACGCGCGCGTGTGCATGCATGTGCACACAACTCTATTTTTGGGCTCAGTTCAGGGAGTCTCAAAACAACTTCTTCCGGAGAAGTATTGTTGTCAAATTTTATTGTGGAATACGTATATTTCCTTTACTTATACACAGTAGAGAAAGTTAAAACAAAAAAACGAAAGCGTGTTGCCACTTCAGCAGTCCATTGTTTTACTGTACCAAAATGGCGTACTTTAAGCAAACCTTTTGTCAACCAGTTCAATGTTACAATTACCAATCAACACTGGGAGGTTACCGTGATTCATCCTCTACAGGCTGTTCGTAATTTTGATCGATTTTGCAAAATCTAAAATATGTTGACAAACTTTCTTGAAACTGTTACAAATAAGGAAATCTCGAGACTTTATGTACAATGTTTCATTCATTTTTTTCATAGTACCTAAGAACAAACAAAAGGAAACTCATAATAATGCATAGGTACTTAAAATATACGCATATTCATATCATTCCTTTAATCCTTGTAATCATACATAATTACTACGTGTTATTATAAAAGTTCTATATATGTATACATTTAATATTAATTCCAAAAAATATATCTCTAAATAAACGATTTCAATAAAGCCATAGTACACAGAGGTTGCACGTTTCTTGCCAACAATTAAAATAAAACAATATTAAATAAATGCAATTCACCGTTCGAATTGCTTGTCAAGTAAAGATCCCCAATATGACTGTCGATGTGGGTGGCTGAGTTGATTAGGAGCTCACCTACTGGTCCCAAGGTTGTGGGATGAAGGCCAGCCCAGATTGATGGTTTTTAAATCTGCTTAAAAGTGACAGCCTTACGTCAGCAGATTGACATGTAAAAGAACTCTTACAGAATTCTGTCTCATGTTGGTGCTAATATAATTATGGCAATTGATAGCACTGTCAACAAATTTCTTTAGATATTTCTTTTTCATAATATTACCGTAGACGTTAAAGGAATTACATAAATGAAATAATTTAAAATAACGATAAAGGAAATAAATATAGTTCATAATTATACTATTAAATACTAAACTGATATATATATAGTAATACGGATATTATAATTTTGGGCTGCCCTACTCTTAACGGTTAGACAGTGCATAGAACATTAAATATATAATTTTCATTTTTATACAGTTGTTCCAAACTTATAAAATATTAATTAAATCAACAGATAGTCGTAAATAGTAGTCTGAAGGTTAATCCTTTAAGAAAGACGTTTATTATATGTTAGAGTAAATCGCATGTACAGCAACATAACTATATTCATTGTTTTTCCAACCAGTAATGCATAGCGATGTGTTCTATCTAATTGTTAGAAAGACGCTATTTTTATCACGTTCTCCCCTTCTTTTCTCATATTTCACTTCGTTAATATATTTCCAGTTATTTACCTTTATTTACACACATACCGAAGCATTAATAAGCACACAACACTCATGTCTGAGTTAAACCCGCAGTCAAAACAGCAAAGCAGGCACAAACGAACTCGGCGATGAAGCCTGGCAGTCCGGATGTGTTACTCTACCCGACCAGTACAAGCGCCTGAGTGATGCTGCAACTTCTTCGACTCCTCCGCATGACGTGAAGCATCTCGACTGATAAAGTTTTGAACTTGTAGGACGCTGAAATAAAAATCTACACTGTGCTACGTTCCATTATATTTCTGTGTAGCACTAGCTAAAATATAAATAACTGCACTTGTTGATAACGAACAAGATCGCTGTATGTAACTAGCTGTGTTCTAGAGGCATCATTAGAGCCCGGATATGTGTAACTAGTTGTCCATCAATTTTAAACGTCAAGTTTTGCTTCTTTTTAAATCAATTTAATTTTTTCTTCAATTTATTTTTAATATTTATATTAATTTTAGGGAACTCTAGATGATGGCTACCACTTGGACATCGTTTATGTTGGAATGTGGCCACCTTTGTGTTATAATGCCTCTATGGGAGGGACAAAATTTGACAGTGATGATCAGTTTCTGTCGTGTGAAAATAGACATAACATAATGCCTAAATTCAGCCAACCATTAAAAAGCAACCTTCACATTTCTGTTGGTATATTTGGTGTCCATATATTTTCAACTGATGGAAAAGTTTCATTATGTAAGATTTCTGAAAAGACGTTAACACGAACAATCAACGCATATTAAAAACAAAGAAAGATAAACAAAGAATAGTAACAGCGATACCTTGTGTTTATGTTATAATTATGGTATTTTAAAATGTATAACTCTTTTTTTAAATTGACGTGCCTCCTTTTATATTTTGTGAATTTTGCCTGCCTGTTTGATTGTTATAAATTCCTAAGTGAACATTTGGGCTCTAACCATCAGCATAATGGCAAATAATTTTATAGATGCGCAATGGCGACAGAGTAGGTGAGCAGAAGTCCTTGGTTCACAGGAATAATGAAATTTACTCTGCATATATCCATGTACTAGGGGACACACTCCATGTCTACGCTGAAGAGATATTGAAACACGACAGGAATCTATTTTGTAAATGTATCAAGTTAAACTACAGCACATGATACGTGGAGAATAGTAGGGCTCTCAGCACAGCACATCATTCATGACATGCTTAAGTTTCGCAAAAAAAAAAAAAAAGAAAAAAAACAGTCTGCAAGATGGATGCCATGGTAGCTCACTGTAGAACTGCAAGGGAGACGCTCAGATGTATTCCTTTTTTTCTAATTTACGTCCTCCTATGCTGTCATATCGGATGGTGAATGAAATGGGTGAAATGATGGCAAAATAAACCCAAGGTTTATAGAGCTTAGAGTTACTCAACATTCGTCTTTCAGGATAAGGGAAACCGCGTAAAACCCCTTATCCAGGAAACTCACCCTCTTGAACTCGAGGCAGACACTCTACCATCAACGCTACCAAGGCGGACCACTCTCCAGACTTTGCATCGAGCGATTACAAATGTTTAGACCACTAAAAGAAGCGTTGGGAGGAAATAACTCGTTCGGATAAAAAGGTGCATGTACCAGGCTGCGCGCAGTCTTTTCAGGACATTTCCTACGCTCTGGAACGACAGGGAGACTGTCGAAAAACAATGCATTTGTGTCCCACTGTTATTCAATAACAACATTAAAAAAATTAAAGCTTTCATTTGACGCCTCGTAGCTTTACGTTAACTTCAGATCTGAGATTTTACCCACCCTACCACTCTAGTATTATATTTATTTCATTGTTTTTTCTATGATACTTTAATTAAAATTAGAGATTACATAACAACAGCTTCATAGTATGTGAGTATTTATCAAACTAATTATATAATATTTAAATGAATAATTAAATTGGAAATGATAATATTTGATAACTGCAGGGCGTATTTAGAGGTTAAGCGTGTTATGTAAATTCATTTTAGAAATATGAAATTAGACAATACTATTAAATTGCGAACCACAGATCTGCTGGAACAAGCTACAACCCAATTAGGCATACTGTTGACTGCTTATAAGATAATTTTTGTAGACCAGCAGAATTCACCCTGCTACTCTACATATATCAGCTTTGTTTTCCTGTTTCCTCAGAAAATATCGCAATAATTAGTATATTTGATATTAATTTTAAATTAAATAGCACCCTACCTAAAGTGTTTCAGTTCCTCCTTATAATATTATTAATGAAGTGCCATCATGGAAAACTGAAGTGTATACTGATCTTGTTATTTCGTGAACCTAGATCGGGGTATACGTAGTGTGAAAATATTCGAGCCATTCATTAAGTCGTCCCCCGCTGTACATTAGTTTTTGAGACAGCTAAACAAACAGTTTTGGAAATTGCGGTTAAACTATGCCTTCTCGAGCTTATGTTCAGAATTTTGCTCCGACACATAGATATCCTGTCTGCTCGCGTACGCCAACCTGAGTATTCCTTTATTTGCAAATATTAATACAATAAAAGTTTGTATTGACAGACTTTGTGTTTATGTGCAATAGTTGTTCATGTTTTGGAAGTTACACAGTATAGACTGAAATAATGATAATAATAATAATAATAATAATAATAATAATAATAATAATAATAATAATAATAATAATAATAATAATAATAATAATAATAATAATAATAATAATAATAATAATAATAATAATAATAATAATAATAATAATAATAATAATAATAATAATAATAATAATAATAATAATAATAATAATAATAATAATAATAATAATAATAATAATAATAATAATAATAATAATAATAATAATAATAATAATAATAATAATAATAATAATAATAATAATAATAATAATAATAATAATAATAATAATAATAATAATAATAATAATAATAATAATAATAATAATAATAATAATAATAATAATAATAATAATAATAATAATAATAATAATAATAATAATAATAATAATAATGATAATAATAATAATAATGATAATAATGATAATAATAATAATGATAATAATAATGATAATAATAATAATGATAATAATAATAATAATAATAATAATAATAATAATAATAACAATAATAATAACAATAACAATAATAATAACAATAACAATAATAATAATAATAACAATAATAATAACAATAATAATAATAACAATAATAACAATAATAATAACAATAATAATAACAATAATAATAACAATAATAATAACAATAATAATAACAATAATAATAATAACAATAATAATAACAATAATAATAACAATAATAATAACAATAATAATAACAATAATAATAACAATAAGAATAATAACAATAAGAATAATAACAATAATAATAACAATAAGAATAACAACAATAATAATAACAATAAGAATAACAATAAGAATAACAACAAGAATAACAACAATAATAATAATAACAATAATAATAACAACAATAATAATAATAATAATAATAATAATAATAATAATAACAACAACAATAATAATAATAATAATAATAATAATAATAATAATAATAATAATAATAATAATAATAATAATAATAATAATAATAATAATAATAATAATAATAATAATAATAATAATAATAATAATAATAATAATAATAATAATAATAATAATAATAATAATAATAATAATAATAATAATAATAATAATAATAATAATAATAATAATAATAATAATAATAATAATAATAATAATAATAATAATAATAATAATAATAATAATAATAATAATAATAATAATAATAATAATAATAATAATAATAATAATAATAATAATAATAATAATAATAATAATAATAATAATAATAATAATAATAATAATAATAATAATAATAATAATAATAATAATAATAATAATAATAATAATAATAATAATAATAATAATAATAATAATAATAATAATATAATATTGTTGTTGTTGCTGTTATCATCATAATCATCTTAGCGGATTGCGAACATTCGTTTTTTGTAATTTTGTTTTAAGATACTTTCCGCTGGTGAAGTCTAAAGTCTAAACTTTGGAACAGAGCCAGAAATCGTACGTTGTCGTCGTAGTTCGAGGTTTATGACTATGGCCTGAAAAGAAAGTGATAGTTTAAAATAGAAGAGATAAACGGTGAAATTAAGAATACATGCAAAACCATTGAAGGTTCAAGTTGGTGCCAGTAGCGCGGTTTCCACATAAACGCAATGACTCCATAATTGTGGTACCTCCTTTTCTGAGAACTGGAACAAATCCATTCCCCTTTGTTAGGGCGGCAAGTAGCAGCTTGTTATATACCCAGATACTCCGTTTTATTAAGAGCAAATGTACTATGACTATACTTTTGGATTAGTTTGGAAACAAAAGGCATACCCAAGAAGAAAGAATTCTTCAAATTTGCAGAATATACCCAACATTGAACGTTAAAGTTTAGCAACACAAATGTATACTACTTGAAAATTAAGTGAGAACTAGTATATTATTCCTTACACAATAACACACTCTTTTCACCTTGAAATTAACTTTTGCTCTTCTTCTTCCTCTTCTTTGAAGCATTTGCAGAATATTTTAAATAATCAAGCAAAGCTAGGCATGTTTATACATTTCTTGAACAAATGAACGGCTGTTAAATGAATGTATCTGAGTAGAACTTCTAAGATACAAAATACGTATAGGCAATCTGAGATAGACCTAACCGTTTTGAAGTATGAAGAGACCATAACGTTTTCCCTCCTTGCCTTACCTTTCTATTGTTCCAGTAGGATTGCCTGGTATATGAAGCCGGAGTCATTCTAGCACCTGGAGAGAATGCCTACCCAGTTCTAAGCCACTTTCATTTGATCACACTGCTCTGCATGGATTTTTTTAAAGTGAAAGACGTTTCTGATTCACATTTTCACACTGATTGAAAAACTGAAATCCGTTTTTGCGTACCACGTTAGAACATCTTGCAGTTCAAAATTTCATGTTTTGAATATTTCTCGTAATGTACGTACTCCTTGCGCTTATCGATATTAGAAAGGTTCAATAGCTTATAATTTCAACTTCGTTACTTAAAATGTGAAATAATATAAGTATTACGTTTACATTTTGTATTTATATTTATATATTTTTTATATTTATTAAAATCTACTAACTATATCCGCCCTAAAGGATGTACAAAAACGTGTTTTTCCCCTTGAAATTAATAATTTCAAAGAATGGAGATTCTTCATAGATTCTTCTCCAGAAGTCTTAAAGGTGTTTTGCTTTATAATGGAAACATTCATCCTTCCATTACTGTGGCCCACTTGTTTTGAAGGAGACCTATGAAAAGGTTAAGTTTTAGTTACGAAAACCACAATCGAAAACCATCTGTGGCTAGTGTATGGAGAGTTCAAAATTATTGGAATATTTCTTGGGTTGGTCAGCATATATATATAAAGTGAAGATCCTACTCATCGCTCGAAAGTATTGTTGCCACCTCACCATGCAAAATTAAGTTTAATGAAGCAATTTGTGAAAACTCTAGATAGAGACTGTGAGTGCTTTAAATGCCTTTGTGGCACATTTCCTCAATTATCCTGTGAGAAATGAAGGCTGATGTATTCGTTGGCCCACATATTCCAAAACTAATGATGGACAGTCAATTCGAGCATACTATGAGTAGAGAAGTGAAGGATACCTGGAATACTTTCAGAAATATTGGCTTTAATTTCCTTGGAAATAAAAAAAAGATACAAATTATGTTAACATAGTGAAAGTAAGTTACCAAGTTTCAAACATTTTGGCAACACGAGTTTCATAGTATATTTTTCTTTATTCCCATATAAATTATTTCCCTGATAATTTAGAGATTTTATATCACCAGGATATAAAAAGTTGTGGAAACGAGGTATCAAGGGAAGTTCACATGATGGCGGACTAGTATTGGATGTTAAAAGACGACTGTTCTGAACATGCGAGAAGCTCAAAGATGAGAAAATTTGAACTACAATATTGAGGTAAGGTTATTATTAAGGAATGATTAATTGGTGAGAAATAAATTATAATTATGCTCTAGTTATTCATACAAAATTCTCTTTTAATTTCATCACGTTTCACACAGCTTTAATTTTATTTGTATTATTTATGAATAGTTTAACAAACTGACATGATGGAAGGAAATGAATATTATTTTCAAATTCAGCATAAAAAACCCGTTTAGGACCACCTATCAGCTATAAAAGAACATAAAAAGTTTTGAAATGCAGAACGGTGTGTCCATTTAAAATACATAGTTTAAAATCATTGATCTATTTGAAGAGTTTACCTATTGAAACAGCCATATTAACTGTGACTGAAACGAATATGAAAAATTTCATTTTTCTGAGATGTCAGCTAACTGAATAAAATAATATGAAGTATAATTTCTGCTAAGCATTATTTTCAAAGAGTTTAAAGTTTAGATATATTTGTTAAATTTGCATCAATGTTTAACATTAAAATGTTTATTCGAAATTATGTCTATAGTTTTTATTGTAACAAAAATCCTTATGATGCATAGAAGTTTAATAGGTTAGTACTCGTACAATGATACAGTTATATTATATCATAATTTTAACTATAGGCAATCTTAACTATTTAATTTAAGTGTTAAGTATCCACGTATATCGTAGCCATATATACCAGTTGACTTTTGATATCTCATTTTTATTAATAACTTCTTAACGGTTAAGTTAAAATTGAATGTTGAATGAAATGGGTGAAGTGATGTTCAAATGAGTCCAGGTTCCAAAGAGCTTAGGCTTACCCGACATTTATCTTTCAGGATAAGGAAAACCCGGGTAACTATCCAGGTAATAAATGACCGGGGTTCCAACTTGGACCTCTTGGGCTTGAGGCAGACACGCTACCATCTACGATACAGAAACCGTCTAAAGTCATTTGTACTAATAAATTAGTTGTTCTTTCACACAAAGTTTTACTTAGGACAAGGTTCTTTCAGGATCTTACAAAGATAATATGTATAGGGATATACCAACATGTTTTTTAAAGATTTGACTTTCGCTTCATTTTCTGTATCACATTAATTGCACCTATGTACAATGTATAATGAACCTATTTGTGCATTTATCTCGATCAATTGTAAGACTAGTATACAGGAAAGAATTAGAAATAAAGCATAATAGGTAGAGAAAGTCAGATGAAGGCAACACAATAGGTTTTGTCGTTATTCAATACTTTCAAGTAATTATTTCAGGATTCCTAAATTTAACTGCGGAACTCTCTCGAAAAGCTAACATTCAACCAGTCTATTAATTTTCATCACAGAACTTGTCTTTTATTGTATTTGTAACCATTTTGATTTTCAATGCTACTTATTGGGAAACAAAATAGTTTATTCTGAAGAATAACATATATGAAAATTTATAAACTACCTATAAGTTTACATATTTAATAATTTAATTTAATAATTATATAATATATAATTAATACGCGAAGAAAATTGCAGATGTTCAGAATCTCCTAGCAAAGCACTTTGGGGATAATTGGCAAGAACTAGACCGTTTACGCTGGTACTGGAACCTCATGGACCAAAATAAAGAGGCTGGTGGTAGTGACAACAGTGGTCATTGTGAATGTGCTGTATTGGAGAGGAGGATTTTGATGACCTTGTTCTTTTTAAGATGTAAGACTAAATACAAATATGTCAGTTTTGTTCAAAAGTATACATGTTCAGTATTCTAAGAAATATTTTTATTTTGCATGATTGATTTTTGTCCATGTTTTCAGTACAATAGGCATTATAATATTTAATTCAATACATTAGTTTATAAAATCATGAATAATTTCATAAGTGTAAGTAAAAGATATAAAATTACTAAGGATATCGTGATCGTAATTTGGTTTCAAAAGTGGACATTTCAATTTAAAATGTCTTTCTTTGGGTTAAAAAAAGACAATTCCATAATTTGCCTTCAAAACGACCAACTCCAATATTTAAACTATAATCATGGCTTTAATATTTATTTAAATTTATAAATAAAAAAGTAAGGTTTATAAGAAAGCTGTAATTTTTTTCAACATTACACTGAGAATAGTATTTTGGATACTTTTTTGCCTCTCCTCTAAAAAAAAGCAAAAGTGAAGATATCCAGCTTCATACATATAAAGTTTATTGCTTTCCAACCAAAAATTACATACAAATATTTCAGTGGAAATAAACATTTTGATGTCGCTGAATAAAAAAAAACTTTTTTTTTTTTTTTTTTAGAAAAAACGTATGTTTGTGTATTCGTGCTTTGTGCGTGGACGTCTATCTTTGAACAGTATAACTAAAGAACTAAAGTCGTGAAATATCAAACTTAGTACTTAAGTTGAGCTGTTTCAAGATTTTGATACGAAAATTTATGAGAAAATGCGTCCACTCCAAACGTTTACAAGGAAAACTTTCGAACTTTTTATTTCTGAAAATGGCAATAACGATTTTGATTAACTCACCATATATTTGAGATATTTTCAAGGCAAAAAATTAATGAATAACTTTGAATTTTCTGTGAATGTCCTCAGTCTTTATTCAGGATGACTTTTGCATAGCTGACAAATCATAAGAGATAAGCAAAATTTACTACAGATCATTTTTATAAATTTTTGTAGAGATATTCCTTGTTACTGATTTTATTTTCAATATTTACCTACACTTTTCTGAATCGAAGTTATTATTTATTATTTTATGTCCTAGCCATGCAAAGAGAATGGAATGTCAAAACCATCACATAGTGAACAGCTTCTAAAAGATTTGACTATCATTTAAGCCTACTGTTATTTTCTATTCTCATTGTACCTATAATGAAATAATAAATCCAATTATATAATCGTATATCTCGATTAACATGAAGTGGATAGAAACATAGAAGAATGGTGTGTATAATAAGGAACAGACAAGGTCATGCAATTGCACAGGGTTGATATTTTTATTTCTTGGATATGCAGAGAGAACGGAGTTTCAAAGGCATCACGTTAAGTGTCAGTGATGCTTATAATATTTGACTACCGCTTAAACCTACTCTATTCCTTTGTTCCTCTTGCACCTTCAGGAAAATATGCAGTAATACAATTTCTGAAATGTTCATCTCACTTAACTTGAAGTTTGCATGAGTGTGTGCAAGAGTAGGAAAGTCATATGAATTCATCACATCAGAGCTTTATTATTATTATTATTATTATTATTATTATTATTATTATTATTATTATTATTATTATTATTATTATTATTATTATTATTATTATTATTATTATTATTATTATTATTATTATTATTATTATTATTATTATTATTATTATTATTATTATTATTATTATTATTATTATTATTATTATTATTATTATTATTATTATTATTATTATTATTATTATTATTATTATTATTATTATTATTATTATTATTATTATTATTATTATTATTATTATTATTATTATTATTATTATTATTATTATTATTATTATTATTATTATTATTATTATTATTATTATTATTATTATTATTATTATTATTATTATTATTATTATTATTATTATTATTATTATTATTATTATTATTATTATTATTATTATTATTATTATTATTATTATTATTATTATTATTATTATTATTATTATTATTATTACTTTTTTAAAAGTAGTCAGCTTTCTGAATTATTACAGAAAGGGTTCAGTTCGGTTTCGATTGGGGTGGAAAATATTTTCTCTGATTAAAATCTTTCTCTACCCTCCGTAGAATCTGGACATATGTGTATGGGGGGTAAATATGAGTGAGTTTTCGCCAAAATTTAAAAACCTGCGATCAAGGAGTTGTATTTTCAAGTCAAAATCCCATATTAATGCCACTAAAAGTTAACACTATATAAATGTAACGATTAAAAAGAATGATTTTTGGTACCACATTTGACCACTTTACATACTGACCACCACGAATCTCTGATGTTTTTCTTTTAATTACGTTAATTACATTATTCACAATCAAACAAATGATTGTAATATGACGCTAAATCTAGAACTAAGTAAACTGGTAAATTTTAATTATTCGTAGTTTCATAATACTGAAATATTCACAGATATTCTTATTTATATTTCATAAATGGTTTGTGAGAAATATATTTAATGTTTAGGGTGAAATTTTAAATTAAATGCCAGTGACATCTTCTGTTGAAACTGCTCTTATTCCTAATTTGAGTTTTTGTTTTACTTTCATTTGTTATTGACTTTTCCTTTCTAACATGGATTAATGCTAAATGTTGATTCTGTGAAAGATTATTAGTCTACCCCATGAAAAGAAGGCAAAAAGAAGCACTGAAACGTTCTAATCAACATGTCTGCCACAAATGGGATAAAATAAGTACTTACACCTCAACTACAGTAAAATTTGGCACTGCTGTGTATACTTTGTCGTTTATGGCATAATGAACGCCTGTAATTGCTAATAATGTTGAGGAGTTAACTAACAAATCATAATTATACTTATAATGAAAGTAACATTGCATCAACGAATAACTAATTTTTGTGCTACATATGCACAAATATAGCAATGATAAGTTATTATCTTTCATGAAAGTATAATTACACCTGAAACTCCATTTATTTTCCTTTCAGTTCTTTCTCTAAGCAATAATTACATACCTAAAGAGTGTTGTTAGTCCAAGAAGAAGCCAATAATGGCGAACATTTAGCTGCTAGTTTGCGTGTTACTCACTTAGTTACAGTTGCTATGTTAACATCACCCCCACCCCCTTCAAGTCGGCGTTACGCCCGTATTGTGGTTGTAGCAAACATTCTTCTTACTGATCTTCCTCAAACATGACTTAACAGGGAAATTATTACATCTGGCTCGCTTCCAGCTACTTAAGAAGCCACTATAAGGCATGGCATAAACGTTGAAACCTTTCCTTCTAATTTATTATTAGTATATTTTGTTCTTTCTTCCGTAAACACAGAAAACGGCTTCCCTTGCACTGTTTTTGTTACTGAATGTAACGCTTAATCTGTAATTTGGAGGCATTTCCTTGAAAAATGTAAATATTTTGCTTTATTCTAAGCAAAGGCAGAATATTGTTCATATTTTCTTAACCCTTTATCTCACCACGACTATTTTATCAACAGAAAGGCACGAAATAGAAATAAAAGTATTAAACCCAAAAATATGCAACGAGGAGCAACATGCTCTCCGATACTTTTCTCTGCTATCCTAAAGTGGATAAAAATTCACCTTACAATCTTTTATTTCCAAAAAGTAATGCTTTTTGCGGTTATCACCATTGAAGATGGCCACCCAGCAACAGCATTCAGGTTGAACCTCAGCCTTGGACAGACCCAAAACTGTGATATCAACATTCCAATATCACACGTTTCGCTGCAAGATAACATTGAATATTTAGATATTTTGTTAGTCGCCATTTACTTATTTCGTAACAAAGCGAGTACACGCATAATAAAACTCATGATAATGTCATTGTTCCGAAATGACTTATAATCCCTTTCATGTCAAGCAAATCTTAAAATCCAAAAGATATTTATAAAACTAGATGATATTTGTCCATTAAACAATTATTCACAAGACATGTATACTCCTATTATCCAATATTTGAACTTTAGACAAGAACTCTAGACGGGGCATTCTTGAAAAGAAGGTTATTCTGCAGTGGACGAGTTCTCTGAGTTAGGAAAGCAAAATAATCTTCTTCTGCATATATAAAACAAGTTTCGGCGTTAATCTCACAAAAACTCTAAAACTGTTTTGAATAATTCTGTTTTTGTCTCGTTCGTCTCAATACTGGGGGGCGGGTGTTTTTGAGAAAACTCTCTTAAAAAAAAAAAAAAAAAAAAAACAAATAAACAGCCAGAAAGTTGAATAAATCGAAATTGGAGGTTTTGAATGGGAATTGCCACTTTGGATTACCTTCAATAGCGTTCGTGGTGGATCTATCGTTTGACAGCTTCATTCTGATCAGCCATTCGTGTTCTGTGTATTCAGGTAAACCAATTTTGTAGGCTTACAATTAGTCATGCCCACAATTTCTTCAAATATGTTTTACTGAGATCGAACAATTATTTTGAGAATTTCTCAAGGTAAGTTTGACAATTTTGAGTGACTGTGAAAACACTTCAGTGTCGTTTTACCACAGTTTTCATTACAGTGAAATACGTGACTAGTTACTTCACGTGCAAAGGCACTGACGACCAGCGAGCGACGGATAATGAAAATTGTCCGAATTACGTTCGAGAGTAATGAAAATGAACGACAAGCGAATCGATTTAGAATGCAATATGCACTTCGTGTACATTAAACACAACATCAGCGAGCACGACACAATGTACATGATCGACTGCATCGACGTGGTGCTCCAGTGAACCTGGAACTAGCGGCTTTCCGTTACGATGCAGAAATCAATTAACGATGCGGACAGATGAGTAACAATTGAGGAAATATCAGTCATTTGTCCATATTTTAAATTGTTGAAATTCAGCACTGAAGGTTCTGGATATTGTTATGCGGTTGGAAAGTGAAAGATGATCTCCCAAGATACACCAGTTGAAGGACATCCAAATGTCAGACGTTCCGGGTTGTATCTTAAACTGAATATATAACGCGAGGGTATCTACCAGGACAGTCCACACAAAGTGAAGACCGACCCCCCCTCTGACGACCAGGGAGTTACCGAGCTGTCCCCGAAGGGCACCCGGCGCCTCCATGGGGCTTTTCATAGGGCGACACCTAGAGACTAACAAGCTCCCTCCCCCATCTGGTCCGAAAACACAAGACGGGATGGAAGTGGATGCCTCACTTACGCGCGTCAACCCCAAAAGGGAAGGCTACCGATTAACCTCAGTAGGGCCGCCTGGTAATCTTGCACACCTTCTACTAGCTATGCAGGCTAGTACGCGGGAATATATGGCTTCCCTCAACCCCATCCGGAGACGTACCCGATCTCCCACGGGTATCGGGAACCACTGCCCCCTCGAGTACAACCCAATCCGAACAACTCCCATTCAGGGAGGCGCTCGAATGTTCGGCGAGGTTCCTCTGGTAACGTCAGAGGTACCACGAGTGCTAGGGGACCGCAGCGCTCCCACAGAGCAGCTGAATGGGACGGATCTCCTCCTCTACGGGGATCTACTGTAATCCAAATAATGACGAATGTTACTATCTTCGATTGTTGTGCATGTTCGTGGTCTGACGTTTCAAGAACTGAGAATTGTTAATGCCAGTCGTCTGTGTACGACTTAATGAAAATGATTCACATTGGAACAATACGCTCAAATATTCCATCATATTTTCACCATCGCATCAAATTCACACATTGTTTGCGGTTATCATATCCACATTTTTCCCTTCGAATTTGAACGATTTGTGATCCAAATATAAGGACGACATGTCTGAAGATGTTTTGCATCTACACGTCGCCAAACTTTAAATGTAATATTGAAATAACTGCAGTAGTTCATATTGAGACATTGATACTGGGGGAAACCACGGTTTACAAAGAGAACAATAATACTATACCGAAGTATTAGCCAAAGCAATCAGTACAAATGTTTCGCAATTGAATCAACAAGAAAAACTGCACATGCCTCTTTGATAGATGCAGTAAACAATGAAACTAGCAAAATTGACTTCCTAGATGCTCCCGAAGAGGGTGAAAGATCGTTCTTAACCTCATTGCTTTTGGCGACGATTCGATCACATTACCATCACCAGGAATAACAGCGACTTTATTAGAAGGCGAGCGAACTGCATATTCTATATTGACATTGCCATTTAACGAGACACCAGCCTGCAACATGCAAACAAAATATGCAATATGCGACGAATGCGTGATCGCACTGGCAGAACGTTGAACGATCTTCGAGACAATCAAACATTTTTGGTGGGGCCATGTTTCTGTCGTCCGTGATTTTCGCCTGACTCTTCCAGTTATTCAACTTCAGGTAGTAGAAAGTTTACCGGGTACAAAGTTCTTCTCATAAATTCGCGCAAAAATAAGCTGTTGCTTAAAATCGCTTATTGTCGATACAGGAGAACTCAAAATACATATAAGCAAAGAATAATACACTTGACAATTAATACTCAACATTCAGTTCACCTCTACAAAAGTGAAAATGCAAATACGTGTTCTGAAAATATGGAGAGAAATGAAAAGCATGCGGTGAAGATTTAAAAATCAATGTTATAATGTTATTCAAGATAATACAGATAATACTAAAATACAAAACTAGGAAGCGGGCCAGAGAAGGCTATGGTAGTAATTATGTATAAGCTATTTAAGAAATCGTTATTCTATCTTTTTAATTTGTATTTTTTAAAGTAAAAATAGATTTTCCAAAGCAAAGTTTGAAAAATAGAAAGAGAAAATGTAATTATGGTCACAGGTGTAATTGTAATATTTATATTTCATTGCACGAAATGTCAAAGCGTAATCATACAAAAACATAACATTACATTTTACACAACTTAAGGTTTCAGTGTAAATGTTATATCATTTTATACTGCTAGCAGTGTAATTTACTGTACCAAAATCACTACTTTAGTGGAATATTCTATAATAGCTTTTCCTTTATTTCTTAATGTGTATTGCACTGGAAATGTGCATCTCTAGAAATAAGCATTACGGCTCAGTTGATGCACAAGAGAGCATCAATGCAGAGTGTTGTTGAACCACATCCAAATGCGCCCTGCTCTGTAGCGTAAGGTAGTAACATGCCTGCCTCACTTTCAAGAGCCCCCGATTGCCAATCTCGGTTAGGATGATTTATCTGGATAAGGTTTCTTCCGGGGTTTGCCCTGAAAGATTAATGTCGAGCAAATCTGGGCTCTGTGGACCCTAGACTCTTTTGAGCACCATTTCGCCCATTTCATTCATCGTACGATATGACGTTGGAGGGAATTGATTATAGACACAAAATATCCAAATGCAAACATATTTAATGCATCAGCTTTCATCTTTAAAACGCCTGCAGCATCAGCGATGAAAGAGCATAACATTGCAGTAGATGAAGTGTAGACGAAAAGATGGAGGTAAGAGTGTGTATGGCAGTTGTATCTGTGACTGACAAGGGAACTATCACTGTACTCACATCGCTACGCACCTGAAAATTTGGTGGTGTAATGCCTTCTGTATATAAACCATGTGCGTCAAAAATTTGCTACCGAGTAGAACCGCAACGCCCAAAACTGAAGCTTGGAACGTGACACATGCGACCAGTAGCTGCTGGACATCCTTCGTCAGCTCTGTTCCAGGTTTGGGGGACAAAGCTCCTTACGTATGCAATGTGTAGATCGCTATCCATCAGGGGTAAACAATCCCTCTCGTACAATGCTGTGTTATTATGCTTATATGTTCTTACGCATTCTGGTCTCATTTGCGGATACTTCCAGCTATACTCCGAATCCGATGTTTCGTACACAGGCCCCACATACAGCACAGATGAAGGCATTAAACTTTCAACTCAATACAGGTGCGAGATAGCGATAGTTCCTTTGTGAACTGGAACATGAAGATAAGTGCGGGCAAAGTCGAATGTGCAACACTCAACTTGCTATCATGGATACTAACCAAAAATAGAGCTTGCTAGAGGTATTACACTAATTTATGACATTCATTAAAACTTTTGGACCAGAGGAAGAATACATCCAGTCAGATGAAAATAAACCAGTGAAAATACCAGTTTTCGAAAACATATTGTGGCTTTGTGGGTCCGTAGAATTAAAAGTCCAAGTTGCAGATATTCAAAATGTTCTTTATTTCCGTAAAAATACACCGTTCAATTCTCACGTAACAACATTACTTCACATACACAACACAATCTACCAAGGTCGATGATCACAACAACAGCGTTCTGATTACACCTGCTTACAACATCTCTCGTTACAACACTTCACAGTTGTTTACTACTACTGCTCTGTTTTCCGACTCTACGACTCCTCTGTCGTGTCACAATCTCTTATATATACCTCCATTGATAATTTCTAGACTGTTCTAAAACAAACCAGAAACCAAATAATCTCTATCAATCAAGAAGTCACTAGAAATTTCCATTTACCTCACTTATCTGTGTCGGTAAGTCTTTTATCTCCGCTATCTTCATCTGCCGGCTCTTTGTGTACACAAGCCGCGCTATCGTAGATAACGGGTTCCCGACAATATTAAAGATATTAACAAATCATAAAGTAATTGGAATATTATATTTCAGTTCCGGAGGCTGAAACGCTTACCATTAATTTTTTTAAATTCAATTAAATATGTATATTGGTTTTTATTGAAAGGAATGTTAGAAAGTTAAATTGAAATTTGAGTTTAAAGCTATAAAACGAGAAGACCAGGAAGAACGAAGGAAAGAACTGGATACCGAGGAAAAAAAGGATCACGAAAACGACTATATTTATTATAGGTACGTTAATGTGAACAGTCAGCAAAAATTATTCGGTATGGCTCAGCGCGTTGTGTGAAAAAACAATTTTATCCAAGCGAGGAAACGTTTTACATTGTTTGTACACTAAAGACGATTACGTTTAACAAGGTTTCGGATATGGTGATGGCCGTGCTTTCCTTAGTTTGGCAAGATATCTT